>CM050168.1:292498248-292724851 GCA_027410445.1 Discoglossus pictus
GAGGGATAGAGAAAGAGAGAGAGATAGATGGAAAAAGAGAGACTGAAAAAAGAGAGAGAGAGATGGAAAGAGGGAGAGAGAGAGAGAGAAAAAGAGAGATAAAAAATTGAGATAGAGAGAGAAGGAGAGAGAGATATATAGAGAGAAAGAGACACAAAGAGAGAGATAGGGAAAGAGAGAGATAGAAAGAGAGAGAGAGAAAGAGGGAGAAAGAGAGAGAGAGGGAGAGAGATGGAAAGAGAGAGAAAGAGAGACAGAGAGAGATGGAAAGAGAGATATATAGAGAGAGAGATAGAGAGCGAAAGAAAGAGAGAGGGAGATAGAGAGAGAAAAGCGAGAGACAGAGAAAGAGAGAGATGGAAAGAGAGAGAGAGGGATGGAAAGAGAGATGGAGGGAAAGAGAGAGATGGAAAGAGACAGAGAAAAAGAAAATGTAAAAGAAAATAATCCGGGCTGCAGTCAAGATCTCCTTTTTGGGGACGAGTTTGCCCCTACTGAGAGAGCTCTGGCATTAATCAGAGAGGCAGCGCAGAGACCTAAGGTAACCCTGGAGGCGCTGCAGAGATCCACAGCAGAGACTGGAGTATCTGTACATAGGACGACAATAAGCCGGACGCTCCATAGAGTTGGGCTTTATGGCAGAGTGGCCAGAAGGAAGCCATTACTTTCAGCAAAAAACAAAATGGCACGTGGGAGGCTCCCAAAATGTGTGGAGGAAGGTGCTCTGGTCTGATGAGACTAAAATAGAACTTTTCGGGCATTAAAGAAAACGCTATGTCTGGCGCAAACCCAACACATCACATCACCCAAAGAGCACCATCCCCACAGTGAAACATGGCGGTGGCAGCATCATGCTGTGGGGATGGGACTGGGAAACTGGTCAGAGTTGAGGGAAAGATGGATGGTGCTAAATACAGGGATATTCTGAGCAAAACCTCACAAGCACAAACCATCACTCATCATTCAACCACTTGAAGGAGCTGGAGCAGTCTTGCAAGGAGGAATGGGCAAAACTCCCAGTGGTAAGATGTGGCAAGCTCATAGAGACTTATCCAAAGCGACTTGGGGCTGTGATTGCTGCAAAATGTGGCGCTACAAAGTATTGACTTTAGGGGGGTGAATAGTTATGCACAGGGACTTGTTCTGTTATTTTGTCCTATTTGTTGTTTGCTTCACAATAAAAAAAATCTTCAAAGTTGTGGCATGTTCTGTAACTACATGATGCAAATCCTCAAACAATCCGTGTTACTTCCAGGTTGTGAGGCAACAAACACGAAAAATGCCAAGGGGGGTGAATACTTTTGCAAGGCACTGTATATACTGTATATATATATACACACTGTGGGATGTGGGACTTACAGAAAAAAATATGAGACGCGGGACTTAGAAATAAAAAGATACGAGATGCAAAAAATTACGAAATTAACGGACGAACGGCGAAAACAAAAAAATGATAAAAACACACCAAATACACCCCAAAAAATTACAAAAACATCACAGATAGCACTGCGGAACAGCCAGGATGTCTGGTAGTGAGGTGGAACGCGAATTTAACTTGATTTAGCCGATTTTCGCCACTCGAAAATCGCCTAAGTAAGTAAAAATATGGTCGCCGAAAAAAATTAAAACAAGGCTACACGACCCTGGATCGCGCAAAGCACTGCCAAACGCGTAGCACTTTACACATCACACTACAACTTACAAAATACACTATTACAAAAGCCAGAAAAGGCTCACGAGACGTGTACCACATTAATAACATTACGACTATACAATGCCGCTTTACACAATAAACCAACGGCTTTACCTCGCGGACGCAGCCTATTTAGATGCACAGTTCAAACATTCATTACACTTTATACGCTATTGACTGGTGAGGAACTGACGGTTTGGACTCCCACGCACAGGCATCGGAGGGCTAGTGACTGTTCATCTTGCCTTCCCAGGTCGAGACGGAGATTCAGATCAAGGGGCAGGAGGTCCTGCTGTTGCACATGTACCTGCACAGGGTCGTAGAGAGGTTGGAGCCCACGGACGGCTAGAAGGTCTGGGTCCCCAGTGCATCATGAAGAACGCAGGGATACTCAGTTGGTGGCCTCCCCACCCAGGCTTCTAGAAGCAGGCAAGCTTGCACCAACAACACAAGTAGAAGGCGCTGGGGGAGCCCATACACAGCAAGTCTAGTTTTTTGGGGTCCCTTAAGTCTTTCCTGGCGGTACACAGTATCACAGTCAGCGACATGGTTAGATGGGCTAGCTAAGAGCACGTGGTCCGTGCTTTCCCCTACAGGGGGATTAGCCCAGGGGTGGTCGACCTCAGCGGCGGCCACAACGTTGGAGGTTGGGACAGCAACCTTGCCTGCGATTCCGGTTCCTAGTGATGGTAACAGAGTGTCGGATGGGTCCATAAGATTCATAGTCATATGTGCTTTGGACAACTTGGGGGCGCATTTGCTTCAAGAGGCGAAGGAGAAAATCTGGAGGAGGGCGTTTGTAGAGCTGTTCTTTTTGCTCCCTATGTCGCGGCAATTGGAGGGTAGCAACAGAGGTACCAGGGAAAGCGAGGACCGTCGAAAATCTTTCCTGCGGCTCCCATGCACTTTTGACACCTGGCTTCAGGCTTTTTCAATTATGATCTGTGTCTTAGGAGAATGACACCCGAACAATGTCCGGGCCTGTTTGTTTCCCTAGACAAAATCTGGAACACTTATAGAACCTACGGGGTATGGCATGGTGGCGGTACTATGAGGAGTTCCATCAGTACTTGGCATACAGGTCATCAATGGTGCTCAAGGCATGGATCATGCTTGGGTCAAGTTATTGTGTTCTCAGGCTGTTCTTATAGCGCTTCACGGCAAGGACACCCACAGGTGGTTGATTGGAATGTGAAATACACCAAAAGCAAAGGATTGAGTGATGTCGCCATGGGCATATTTAAATGGATATGTGCGGTTCCTGAGTATTACTCTGTATATAATATCCCTGGGTATCTATTTACTGACATGTACTTTATTTTTATTAGGAAGTGCTTATAAGCTCTGTTCTTACTGCCTAAAAATCAAACAAATAATCCCTGTATGGATCTGCCCTTTGCACCATATGCAGACTCAGTAGGACTGGGACAAATAGAGTCCAAATAGAGTCCAAATTGCCTATTGGCTGAACATCATGACTCCCATGCTCGTTGTGCCGCTTTTCGGAGTTCAGTTGGTGGAGCCAGGGGCCCACCACGGTCACATCGACAGGCCTCAAGGCTTGTTATGCGTACCACGAAGGGGTCTGTAAGTTGGCTCCCAATTGCCACTCCAAGCATACGTGCTCCAACAGCGGAGTGGATCACAACTTCACTAGATGCAGCAGACCAAAGGAAGGAGGCAGGGCAGGCGAGCACGCTCCCAAGGGGCAGGACACCCATACCTCTGCCCGCAATGCTGCCATGGCTAAGACACTACGGTAGCTTGCCAAGGAGCTTGGCTGATCTATTGGAAATGGAAGTTGGAAGTTTCCGAGACAGGTTTTCTATTTCATGCGACTTGTTGCCCGTGGGTCGTAGGTCAGTTTTTTCCTGTGCATCCAGCGAGTCACCACTTGTTAGGCTGCTTCATCGATGGCAATTACTTTGCCGATCTATGCCTCCAATGGAGTGCTCCATATCGTGCACCTACTTTTGAGGCTTTTAGTACTTTCCTCCAGTGGGTTGCGCAGTCGGAAGCCAAGTATCACTTATTACAATTTCCTATGTGGGTCCGGCGTTGCAGGATACATATGGTTTAATTCTGGAAGTTTTTACCAGAATGTGTAACGGCTTTGGAGTGCCATTGGCCCATAGTAAAACTGAGGGGCCTATGACACTGTTGTCTTTCCTGAGGATTCAGATTGATTTAGAAAAAATGGAATACAGTCTTGGACATGCAAGTCGAGCTGAGGGCCCTCTAAGGGGCCAGGAGGGTGTCGTTAATGCAGTTACAGTCTATAGTAGGAAAGTTGAACTTTGCCTGCAAAATCATCCCCATAGGTAGGATCTTTTGTAGGCGAATGTCATTGGCGACCGCAGGGATAACTGGCGCTCACCATTTCATTAAGGTCTTGAGAGCCATGCAGGATGATGCAAAGGTTTGGTTGTCTTTTCTTGCGCACTCATACACACGGGTAGTACAACTAGCTCAGACATAGAATTATACACAGATGCGTCCAGGGCAATTGGCTTTGAGGCCTACCTCCGGGGTCGGTGGTGTGCCACGAGGTGGCCAGAGGTGTGGGAAATGGCGGGTCTCACAAGAAACCTTGCTTTCATAGTGGTGGCGGTCCACATTTGGGGTTCAGATTTCAGGGACTGCCGGGTGGTATTCTTTATGGATAACATGGCAGTGGTACAGGCGGTTAACAATCTCATGGTGGCATCTGTCCATGTGGTGTTTTTGCTTTGGGTTTGGTGTTTAGCTGCCTGTGCTTGAATCTATGGCAGGCACGTTCCGAGGTTAGAGAATGGCATCGCCATCGCTGAAATCCTTTCTAGGTTTCAAGAGGAACGGTTCAGGATGTTGGCTCCTGGTGCGAACGAGCACGGCAATGTCGTTCCCAAGGAGCTTTAGGAACTTGGAGCGGTCAGGTAACGAGACATCAGACAGTCTGTTGCCCCGACCAAATGGGCTGCGTTCAAAAGAGTGTGGTCCAAAATGGAACGACTTGGTAGAGGTGGCCGTGGGTGCCACATCGGAAGAAAAAAGCCTGGGAATTCTGTTGTGGTTTTTGTTACGGTGTGCGGAGGAAGGGGACACGAAAGCCTTCATGGGGCGTCAGATTACAGCCCTGGCTTTTATGTTCAAGCTAGCTGGTCAAAAAGACCAGACAAAGGAGTTTGTGGTACGTCGTGTCGTACGTGGTATGGCTAACAGTGATCTCAGGCAGGACGGGAGGTGGCTGGTCACTTTTTCCTTGTTGTTGCAGTTTTCGCAAATGTTGGAGTGGATTTGCAGGACTTTGCTTTTTTGTACGGCTATTTCCCTGACATTCTTCAGGGCGTTTAGGAAAGGTGATTTGGTCGCGAAGAACAGACACGGTTCAGAGGGTCTGCAATTGGTGGATATCTGTCTGAGGGAAGACACAGTGGTATTATAGTTGCGTAGGTCAAAGATGGACCAAGTTGGTAAAGGGAAGGAGGTGGTACTGCACAAGATCGGTATGGAATGTTGCCCCCACTAGTGTGCAAGGGTGTACCTCCAGCAGCGACTGGCGGGATGGATTTCGCTGCTCATTCAAGCAGATGGTACGGCGTTGTCTCATTATCAATTTGGGAAGGTTTTGAAAGCGGCTTTGGAACAGTTGGGGCTCAACCAGTCGGAGTTCGGTACGCACTCCTTCCGAATACGGGCTGCAACAGAGAGAGCATGGGTCTGCCAGACGCTGCGCTTAAGCGGATAGGGAGATGGGAGTCTCGATGCTTTAGGTCTTACATATGTCCTTTGGCGGCGGTCTAACGGAGGTTCCTTTCTGCTTTCAGGTTGAAATAAGCAACTATGGATCATGAGCAATTCATACGTTTACGTGACCATACAACTGGGTTTTCAGGTCACGGACTTACACATGCAGTGGTTTGGGATTCGGGGCTTGCGGCGGTCGCAAGTGAGTAGTCTATTGGATACCTATGCCCATTGCTGGGGGCAATGACCTGGGGGTAGTTCCCATGCATTGCATGTTAAAGGAGAAGAAGCGCGACGTAGAACACTGGTTAAAAAAGTTTCCCAGCCTCTTTATCATTTGGTTGGAAATTCGAAAGAGGCGTTCCTGGAGGAACACCAGTGACACGGTTTTGCTAGACAAAGCTCGCCAAAAGATTAACAAACAGATGGCAAGCTTTGTGAAGAAATTGGGGTTCATTGTGTTACGGTACAAGGATTTAATTGGGTGGAGGCGGTTGATTTCTTTTCCGTGGAAATTGGCCTTGAACTCCTCATGTTGGAGTTCTGGGAGGGAGTCAAGCGGCCTTTGGCTTTGATTAGCAAGAGGGGGGTATCGCAGACGCAGGAGGGTTCCCTCCGCTGCTCTGTGGCGGCAGGTCACTGTCCGTGGCCGGTCTCCTCCCTCAAAATTAGGTTAAGATTTGATAATGTGATGTTTGGTCATTTACTGTGTAAATCAAATAAAGCTGTGGCCCGTGTTTCTCCCACCCAGTTGTGTCCATTTATTTCCTCAATTAAGGCCCAAATGGATCATGCTTGGGTCAAGTACGCAGCGTTGCGTGACCTGGTCGGAGCCTGGGGCATCGGGATAGGCTGATGGCGTTGGGGAGGCAGGACCTCCTCCTGTTTTCGCAGGCTTCCTGTTAGTCCTGTGTTGGCCATCATCGGGATGCCTACCCTCCCACCCTGTTATTGGCTTTGTTATATGAAATGTTAATTGGAGTTGTAAAGAAGTTGTAATTCCCAGTTGAAAAAAAAAGAGAAAGAATGAGAAAATGTTTTGATAAGTTCTGAAATATATGGTGAGAACGGCCTTCTGTTTTCATTGGTTATGTTTTTTAAGTTTGTTGGCGGGAGGTGAGTCGCCTGGCCCACTGGCCTCAGTGGGTGTGGCCCTACCTCCCGGCAGTGCTTGGAGTAAGCATTGGGGGCCCTGGGCACGGGCCCAAGGCATGAGGTCACTGTCCGTGTTCGGGCTCCTCCCTCAAAATTAGGTTAAGATATGTTAATGTGATGCTTGGTAATTTACTATATAAATTAAATAAAGCTGTGGCCCGTTTTTCTCCCACCCAGTTGTTGTGTCCTTTTATTTAAGCCACAAATGGATCATGCTTGGGTCAAGTTATTGTGTTCTCAGGCTGTTCTTATAGCGCTTCACGGCAAGGACACCCACAGGTGGCTGATTGGAGAGTGAAATACACCAAAAGCAAAGGATTGAGTGATGTCGCCATGGCCATATTTAAATAGATATGTGCGGTTCCTGAGTAGTACTCTGTATATAATATCCCTGGGTATCGATTTACTGACATGTACTTTATTTGTATTAGGAAGTGCTTATAAGCTCTGTTCTTACTGCCTAAAAATCAAACAAATAGTCCCTGTATGGATCTGCCCTTTGCACCATATGCAGACGCAGACTCAGTAGGACTGGGACAAATAGAGCTACATGAAGCCTCCTGATTAGTTCTGTTATATGTGGGGTGTGGGAATATGTTTATGTTTTTCACTGTCTCTCAATAAAGAAGAGTGCTAGTGGATACATGATTTCAAGCAGTACTCCTTTATCTCTAAGGATCATTTACCAAGAGTAACAGCCCTGCTGCTAGAAGTCTGTATTCTTCCATGTAAAGGCTACTGGGATCTGCTGGCAGCTCCAATCAGCTGGTGTAAGAGGGCCATCCTGGTGGCAGGTTTTAGAGGTTTACCAGCAGACCTTTCAGTTTCATCACAAGCTGGTGATCAGTGCTAGGACTTACACCCCGTGACTCCAAAAAGCATTTTGGGGTTTGACCAGCACAAGGAGCACAGCAAATGTATGTAGAAGAGGAGCCAAGATGTGATCTAGGATATCTTGGTTGGATGGAAACAATATATTTTGGTGAACTAACAGAAGGACTGGATGTTACAGAAAGTAGAATACAAGCTCTGGCAAAGAGAAAAAGGATTCTGGGAGAATCTGGCTGGAGTAGTTGTTGGAGGACTTGGGAGGGAGGAAGCAGAGTTGGTCCGAAGATTTCTAGGAATGGATATTTCATATGGACGCAGAGGTCCCCACCTGAGAGGCTTGGCTGGCTTTTCTGGTCTCCATGCCATGATCCAGATATTGGACTGCTTGGATCATAGCCCTACAAAGGTCTTGGAGTATGGCATAGGCCCTCTCCTGTGCAGGGATAGCCAACCTAAACCTAGATGTACCATTTCCACACCCTCCTGGACTCAATACAGATATGGCATGTAGCCCAGGGAAGAACCATCCCATGGCATAGGCAGTAGCTCAGAAAGTGCTGAATTCTCAGTATCAGGATATTGTTCCCTCATATGTGCACTGGAGCTGCTCCATCAAGCAGAAGCAAAAGGGCAGTGACCTGGAGAGTGTCAGATCTCCCCAACAGCTAAAGAAGGGAGAGGTTGTGTAGACATCTTCCAAGCAGGTGGGTGATTCACTCATATCCCCCTGGAACTACACTGTCAAGCAGAAGGAGGAGGTCCATGCTCCCCAGCATCAGAACGTTGTAGGTGGGCGATTCACTCATATCCCCCTGGAACTACACTGTCAAGCAGAAGGAGGAGGTCCATGCTCCCCAGCATCAGAACATTGTAGGTGGGTGATTCACTCATATCCCCCTGGAACTACACTGTCAAGCAGAAGGAGGAGGTCCATGCCCCCCAGCATCAGAACTTTGTAGGTGGGCGATTCACTCATATCCCCCTGGAACTACACTGTCAAGCAGAAGGAGGAGGTCCATGCTCCCCAGCATCAGAACTTTGTAGGTGGGCGATTCACTCATATCCCCCTGGAACTACACTGTCAAGCAGAAGGAGGATGTCCATGCTCCCCAGCATCAGAACTTTGTAGGTGGGCGATTCACTCATATCCCCCTGGAACTACACTGTCAAGCAGAAGGAGGAGGTCCATGCTCCCCAGCATCAGAACATTGTAGGTGGGTGATTCACTCATATCCCCCTGGAACTACACTGTCAAGCAGAAGGAGGAGGTCCATGCTCATCAGCATCAGGACATTGTATCAGAGATTTATTCCCTCATATTCCCACTGGAGCTGTCCTATCGAGCAGAAGCAGCGTAAGGTACTAGGGGGAGTGTCAACGCTCCTCAGCTGTAAAAGAAGGAGAGGTCATAGCGGCCCATCCTCAAAGCTGTGCAACGAGGATGATGCGTCCAGGGATTGTACCGTGTAACTACCTCAGATGTGTGGAGGCAGTTAATGTGGCCTGTATTTCATGGGTTTGGCAATGGCACAGTCCAGGAAAATCTATTCTAGGGCACCATCCCTACACTTTCATCTGGATGGGGGAGTCAGTAAATATGGTGCCTCTCCCCAGTACGTCAGTTCCTTATGTCAGTTCATGGTGGTAATTTCTATCTGTTCTAGTATGGTGTGAATATATTCGGGTATAATGCAGTATTATGAGACTGGAGGAGACCATTCTTTATTGGATGTTCTATAGGCCTGTTGGAGTGAAATGTCCACATGTCCATGTAATGAGACTCTTCAGCATGAGTCCAGTGGGGGCTTCATTGTACAGAAATTGTGTGGATCACCCAATAAAGAAGGAGACATGAGGAGACATGCTTTGGGACCATACTCATTTCTCTCTAAGGATCATTTAACCAGGGGTAACAGGCCACCTACTAAGGACCTGTATTCTTCTGGATCATGAGGATATTGAGATCTGCTGGAAGCTCCAACCAGATGGTGGCCGTTCCTAGACCTAACAAGCCGATCTCCAGCAGTAATCTGCCTGTTTCTCTTTCTTTAAAATTGCAATATGAAGAGTATGCACAGGTTGGGTGACAACATTGTAAGATGCAAATACATCTCACAACATATAACAATAAAGATCATTGTATACCTTCTACTAATGCCCCAGGGAACTTGGTTATGTAGGTCAGGTCTCGAGGGCCATTAAAACCCCTTTATAATGAGCACAAAGCTTGTGTAAGATCCTATTACAAAAAGACACCTTACACACAATAGATGGCATGACACATAATAAGGTGGAGGGTCCTAAAACATGAATGAGGAGATATTGAGCTCATAATACAGGACTTACAGAAAGCTCCTTAGTTTATCCCGAGAAAGAAGAAGACAAATCAACTGAGAAACATTTTTAGACACACATTAGAAAATAGTTGACATTTCTTGTGTGAGCTCCACCCCAAACCACCTATGTAGGCAGAGTGTACTAGCCAATGAGTTGCGTCCTAGCCAATCAGTGGTCAGTATTGAGAGGGAAACAGATACATTGTTGTACCTGCCTCTGATTGGCCACAACTAATTTAGCTTGGATTTTCAGGGCTGTTCCTTCTCAAAATCAACAGAAGAAATTTTGCAATCTTTTGGGTAAGTTTATTAATGTTTATATTGGGTTTTTCAATGCATAAAATGTTCCCAAACACTGCGGATTCTCCTCTATCAGATGCTTCCTAATCCAGGAGACTTCCAGACTCCTTTAAGTGTAATCTGTGTGCTGGAGTCTCATGACATGATCTGTTGCTGTGGCAGATGTTATATATATATATATTTATTGGACACATACATAATATATACAGTGTGTGTTTATACTTGTCATTTCCTGATGATTGGGCCCCCAGACGTAACCATGGCCTGGAGCCCAACACTATACTACACATAACTGAGATCACCTAGTGCTGACTGTGCCACAGGAACCAGCGCTCAGCCCAGCACCGTACTATCCACATAATCACTGTGCCACGGGAGATACCACACCACATGCCACGGATTTGTGTAACGTGGCTCCTGATCTTCTGTGTAGCTCCGACCCCACTCTATGAGTTGCTATAAAGCGTAGGAGCCAAGAACTGATCTCAGGAGATCCAAGTCTGGGGTCACAGCTTCGAACATGGACCAGGCAGAGAAATGCAGCTGAAATAAGATGGCGGCTGCTGAACGCAGAGAGGGCCTGAAAAAAAAGACACATTGTCTGTGAAATGTGCTACAGAGTAAAATGCATCATTGTACAAATGGTTTGGCTTCAGTTCTTTCCACCAAAATAATAAATGTAACTATTTACCATTCTTTCTACATAACAGTGTGACACGGCGCTCTTCTACAGAGAGTCCTGTGACCGGAGCCGGGCCTTGAGACCTTAGTCCTCAGTAACGAGGGTTGAGGAGAGCAGGCCTGCCATTAGATATCTTGGAACCCAACACGAATGTACTAGCCAGGGCTCCGCAAGAGTACCCCCCCCCCCCCCACACACACACACACATTTCCACATCTCCCATAACCAGCCTTTACATTTACTGCAGATATAGAAGTGAAATATCTTATTTTTGTTTCACTTTTAAATGACAATACATCCTGGACATGGTATATACATACTAGTGACTTGCCCATCAAAAATGACAGCAATAAAATTGTAAGCCTGGCAGTGCTGTTTGCCACACAATGTGAGGCTTTTGCTTCTCTGAGCACCTTCGGCGCTCATTGCGAGCCTTTCCTCCCGCCACTTGTACAGGTTTCGTTAACCTGCAGGTTTAGTGCTTGGGAATGCCATGTGTCTCTTTCCAGCATCTCCCCCGGTCCCTTCCCGGTGTGTTTCACCTCTGTGTTTCTGCTGAATGTTTGCGTGGCGCAAAGTGACTGCCGTTGGTTTTATTTTCTAAGTCCTGCGTGCCTGGCGTTGTTGGTGTAAGTGTTACTGTCTTTGCCGTCGTGTATTTTCCAAGTCCCGCGTGCCTGGCTTTGCTCAGCCTCGTTTTAATCCAGTTTCTTTTTTTTACATTTTTCTTCCGTTATTTTGTTCTCTCGCTTAGCCGATTTTCAAGTGACGAAACATGGCAAATAAGGCTCAAATTCGCTTGCAACCTCACCCCGGGGGGTCCTGGCTCTCCCCCTGTGCTGTATGTGAGTGTGTTTTAATTTATTTTTTACTATTTTTCTTTTTTTTCGTATTTTTCCGCGATCAGATTTTTATCTAAGTCACACATTCCTCAACTGCTTGCAGTCTAAGTCCTGTGTGCTTCAATGCTTAACTGCTCGCCTCGCTTCACGAGGCTTGCAGGAACACCTTGGATAAGTCTCTATGAGCTTGCCACATCTTACCACTGGGATTTCTGCCCATTCCTCCTTGCTGCTCCGGCTCCTTCAAGTTGGATGGATTGTGCTTGTGAACAGCAATCTTTAAGTCTGACCACAGATTTCCTATTGGGTTGAGGTCTGGGCTGTGACTCGGCCATTCCAACACATTTACATGTTTCCCCTTAAACCCCCCAAGTGTTGCTTTAGCCGTGTGTTTGGGGTCATTGTCCAGCTGGAAGGTGACCCTCCGTCCTAGCCTCAAATCACGCACAGAGGGGTACAGGTTTTGCCCAAGAATATCCCTGTATTTAGCACCATCCATCTTTCCCTCAACTCTGACCAGTTTCCCAGTCCCATCCCCCCAGCATGATGCTGCCACCGCCATGTTTCACTGTGGGGATGGTGCTCTTTGGGTGATGTGATGTGTTGGGTTTGCGCCAGACATAGCGTTTTCTTTCATGGCCGAAAAGTTCTATTTTACTCTCACCAGACCAGAGCACCTTCCAGCATACATTTTGGGAGTCGCCCACACGCCTTTTCGCAAACTCAAAACGTGCCATTTTGTTTTTTGCTGAAAGTAATGGCTTCCTTCTGGTCACTCTGCCATAAAGCCCAACTCTATGGAGCGTACGGCTTATTGTCGTCCTATGTACAGATACTCCAGTCTCTGCTGTGGATCTCTGCAGCTCCTCCAGGGTTACCTTAGGTCTCTGTGCTGCCTCTCTGATTAATGCCCTCCTTGCCCGGTCCGTGAGTTTTGGTGGGCGGCCGTCTCTTGGCAGGTTTGCTGTTGTGCCATGTTCTTTCCATTTGGTTATGATAGATTTGATGGTGCTCCTGGGGATCATCAAGGATTTAGATATTTCTTTATAACCTAACCCTGACTTGTACTTCTCAACATTGTCCCTTACTTGTTTGGAGAGTTCCTTGGTCTTCATGGCAGTGTTTGGTTAGTGGTGCCTCTTGCTTAGGTGTTGCAGCCGCTGGGGCCTTTCAAAAAAGGTGTGTATATGTAATGACAGATCATGGGACACTTAGATTGCACACAGGTGGACATCATTTCACTAATGTGACTTCTGAGGGTAATTGGTAGCACCGGAGCTTTCTATGGGCTTCATAATAAAGGGGGTGAATACATACGCACATGCCAATTTTCTGTTTTCTATTTCTAAAAAATAGTTTTATGTATATATTTTTCTCATTTCACTTCACCAACTTAGACTATTGTGTTCTGATCCGCCACATAAAATTCAGATTAACAAGACATGGAACTTAAGGCTGTAATGTAACAAAGTAGGTAAAAAGTCAAGGGTGTGGGGGGGGGGGGTGAATACTTTTGCAAGGCACTGTGTGTATATAGTAAATAAATCATACATCTGTGTTCACATTTGAACGTCTATAACAAGTAAAAAAACCTGTTTCCAGCTCAGACTTCTGAGAAAAACAGTTATTACACTGCATTCTGGGAAGCCAAGCAGGGACATGCAAATGGGCTATGGATTGAAGAGCGAGGCATTTGTGGGCACATTTGCATGTCCCTGCTCAGCTTCCCAGAATGCAGTGTAATTACTGTTTTTCTTGGAATTCTGAGCTGGAAACAGGTTTTTTAACTTGTTTTAGACGTTCAAATGTGAACACGGATGTATTATTTATTTACTGTATGTGGAGGCTTCTATCACTCTTTTGCCCACCATATATTAAATATATATATATATACACACAGTGAAGTCACATTATTATTATATAATACTATAATATTCCAAATAACAGCATAGAGAGCAGCTACAGAGCGAGGCAGTGAGTCCTTAAGATGCTGGAAGGTTGGCAAGGGTATCTGGAGCCATTCAGACTGCGAGTGTGAGCAAACATGGACATCAAGGTGGTCCCACAGGTGCTTGATGGGGTTCAAGTGCAGGGAATTTGGAGGCCAGGGAAGTACTTGGAAGTTTTCGTCATGCTCCACCTACCACTCCCGGACAATTCTGGCCGTACGACATGTTGCATTGTCCTGCTGGAACATCCCATCCGCTCCAGGGAAGAAGTCACCATGTATGTACCTGATCTGCAAGGATAGATAACCAAATTGGTTGAGAGTGCCTTCCAGGGTTATGAGCCAGACAATGCGAAGAAAACCCCCCCCAAGCCATAACATTCAATGGCAAGTCGTGCTCGCAGTTTCCACACGTTTATTCACAATATGCCGCTTGTCCAGTCACGGGACACTTTAACCACAGCAGCACGCGAACAGTTCACAAACTGCGCTGTTTCAGAAACATGTCTACATTGTACCGATGACAGTGATGGTTGATATGTTTGCAGAATGCCTACATGTCACCTAATATACCCACCAAGCCAGCTCTTCACACATGCTGTATTTCATTGGCTACGTGCTGCTGACGTCATAATAATGTGACTCCACTCTGTGTATATACAGTTGCAAGCAAAAGTATGTGAACCCTTTGGAATGATATCGATTTCTGCACAAATTGGTCATAAAATGTGATCTGATCTTCATCTAAGTCACAACAATAGACAATCACACTCTGCTTAAACTAATAACACACAAAGAATTAAATGTTACCATGTTGTTATTGAACACACCATGTAAACATTCACAGTGCAGGTGGAAAAAGTATGTGAACCCCTAGACTAATGACATCTCCAAAAGCTAATTGGAGTGAGGTGTCAGCCAGCTGGAGTCCAATCAATGAGATGAGATTGGAGGTGTTGGTTACAGCTGCTCTGTCCTATATAAAACACACACCAGTTCAGGGTTTGCTTTTCACAAGAAGCATTGCCTGATGTAAATGATGCCTCACACAAAAGAGCTCTCAGAAGACCTACGATTAAGAATTGTTGACTTGCATAAAGCTGGAAAGGTTATAAAAGTATCTCCAAAAGCCTTGCTGTTCATCAGTCCAGGGTAAGACAAATTGTCTATAAATGGAGAAAGTTTAGCACTGCTGCTACTCTCCCTAGGAGTGGCCGTCCTGTAAAGATGACTGCAAGGGCACAGCGTAGACTGCTCAATGAGGTGAAGAAGAATCCTAGCGTGTCAGCTAAAGACTTACAAAAGTCTCTGGCATATGCCAACATCCCTGTTAGCAAATCTACGATATGTAAAACACTAAACAAGAATGGATTTCATGGGAGGATACCACAGAGGAAGCCACTGCTATCCAAGCAAAACATTGCTGCACGTTTACAGTTTGCACAAGAGCACCTGGATGTTCCACAGCAGTACTGGCAAAATATTCTGTGGACAGATGAAACTAAAGTTGAGTTGTTTGGAAGAAACACACAACACTATGTGTGGAGAAAAAGAGGCACAGCACACCAACATCAAAACCTCATCCCAACTGTGAAGTACGGTGATGGGGGCATCATGGTTTGGGGCTGCTTTGCTGCGTCAGGGCCTGGTCGGATTGCTATCATCGAAGGAAAAATGAATTCCCAAGTTTATGAAGACATTTTGCAGGAGAACTTAAGGCCATCTGTCCACCAGCTGAAGCTCAACAGAAGATGGGTGTTACAACAGGACAGCAACCCAAAGCATAGAAGTAAATCAACAACAGAATGGGTTAAACAGAAGAAAATACGCCTTCTGAAGTGGCCCAATCAGAGTCCTGACCTCAACCCGATTGAGATGTTGTGGCATGACCTCAAGAAAGCGATTCACACCAGACATCCCAAGAATATTGCTGAACTGAAACAGTTCTGTAAAGAGAAATGGTCAATAATTACTCCTGACCGTTGTGCACATCTGATCTGCAACTACAGGCAACGTTTGGTTGTAGTTATTGCTGCCAAAGGAGGTTCAACCAGTTATTAAATCCAAGGGTTCACATACTTTTTCCACCTGCACTGTGAATGTTTACATGGTGTGTTCAATATAAATACAGTCATTGGGAAACTGGGTGTGGACATGCTAATGAGACCACAATGCATCTCACTGAGCAGGAAATCCATTTTTTTACTTATTTTTAGACATTTAAATAAGTCTAACTATTGTACTATTCATTTTCTTCTGTACTGCTGTATGGACAAAGGCATCTAACAGTCTTCTGCCCATCATAGTTTATATATATATATATATATACTGTATATACATATATATAAAACACCGTCATCGTCCGGCGTACCACGTGAATGTTTGTAGTTTGTCAGATATAAATATACTGTGGGTGTAGGGTGAGGAAGAGCGGTAAGCGATGGGGAAGCGCGTCGCCATTACAGACCTTATTGTGAAGTCTGGGGTTTACCACACTGAGGTTTTTGTTTGTTGTGGTTTGGTTGTTACATTAGTTACTAGGCCTCTGATTTGGGTTGTTATGATGTTGCTCTAATATGGTTTTTGACCAAGTTTTCATTGATCAGTCATGTGTAATATTAGTCTGGTAGTTATTAAAGTGAATAAAAAAACGAATTAGAGAAACTCAGAGTAGGAACTTACCATAATAGGTTATTTCTTTGGGTATAATAACCCACTCTGAGAGCAGCGTCTTTTAGCTTTCTGAACTCCCCAGTGAGAAAGATGTCCACGCCTGAAGCCCCAATCACCCTTAGGGAGTCTAAGCCCACCGAGGGTCATTAGAGGCGCTCAATCAGAGAACAAACTAACTGGGGGAGATCAGCTACTCCCCACAGACGAGACCCAGCTAAGGGTCGGCTCAAAGTACATCTGGGGTTTGTTGTTCTCCTTTTCAGGGTAGAATTGCCTGGTATTTTGGGGCTGGATTACTGTAATGGGTAAGACCAGACTCTGGTCTATGGGTATCAGAATATGTATGTGTTTAGGAGGCATTGGCTCTGCATTTTCTGATGGCAGTCTGACCATGCCATAACCCTAAGGCCAGACCTACATATATCATGGGCTTATCCAAAGACTTTACTGTAATTGTGACCAAAACATATCCACATATCCCCTACCCTACTGATAAAGCAGGTATTTAGCACCTTTCCTGATTCTTACATTATTTAGAACTAAACTTTATCTTGCTCTGGCATTCAGTTCCTAGGTCACATCTATACACATGGACAGATTTTAAACTAGGAGAATAAGGCAGCTGCTATGTGTACCTGTACACAACAAACAAATATTATGCAAAAAAAAAGATCATTTTAAGCAATTGATAAAATTCCTAAAAAACTAAATAATATAATGTATAGAACACATATGCTTCTACCAACAGTATGCTACCTGTTACTCTAGTACCCACACTGATGTAATTACATTAAAATTACACAATGATATCACGGACATGGACCACGGCGGTGCGGTCCGAGGGTCAGAGAGTAGTGACATGACGCAATGATACCTGGTATATGGACCAGGGCAGTGGGGTCCGAGGGTCAGAGAGTAGTGACATGACGCAATGATACCTGGTATATGGACCAGGGCAGTGGGGTCCGCGGGCCAGAGAGTAGTGACATGACGCAATGATACCTGGTATATGGACCAGGGCAGTGGGGTCCGCGGGCCAGAGAGTAGTGACATGACACAATGATACTGGTATATGGACCAGGGCAGTGGGGTCCGCGGGCCAGAGAGTAGTGACATGACACAATGATACCTGGTATATGGACCAGGACGGTGGTACATCACAAGTACATCACAAGTACATAAGCCGAAGAGACTGAAATCTTGATCAAAATTATTTTTAAAAAGCACTAATTAGATGAATAGAACTTTTGAAAATGTGATGTTAAAGAAAAAGTGTATATATATATATATATATGTATATATGTATATATCACTGTATGACCTGTAATCATTACTAAACATTATATATCAAAAAAGAGCCAAGGTGCATACAGACATAAATATAAATATATAATGGAAAAGTATTAATACACTTATAAAAAATAATAGTGCACTATTAAATAAAAAACAAAAAATGTATATAATTGAGGTGAGAACGTGTAATCGGAAAAAGAGCTCATGCATAATACAGTTGCTCCTTAGTAGCAAACGAACACGCAAATACAATATACTTGGTGGACACACAATTATTGTGGGTCAAAACATGTGCATGTGGGAAAAAACTTTTCTTAAAAATAAAAGGTATGTGTGCTTCGTCTTGCTCGGGCATTATTATAAATACCTTATGAAGGTATGAAAGTGGAAGCTCCTAAAAGTAAAAATGGTAATAAAGCAAAAAATATGGAGAACTTGATGTCGGTGTTGATTAAGATAAATGTGATAAAAGTGACAATGTGATGTTGATGAAGCACTTAAAAAGAATATGAAAATTAAAAATCTCTATATAGAGAATATATATGGGAAAAATGATATATATATATATATATATATATATATATATATATGTGACTCCTTATTTGGATATGTAATGTGAAAAGTCTGGATGCAAAATACTAAATCTGATGGAAAAAATATATATTGTTTTAAACAGCGTAGCTATCATAACTGTAAAAGCATATATTATTGTTCAAATGAATGGGGTAAAAGAAAACCCCTCATTTAGACCATCCGGGTTTTGAGATTTTAATCGATGAATCCATTTGGATTCTTTTTGCAGAATCCTGTCCAAATTGCCCTTTCTAGGGCCCAGATTTGCACTATAGATGACACCGAATTTGATTACTTCAGCTTCATTATTATGTGACGAGCCACCGGAGTGTCTAGTTCTTTATTTATAGTACAGACGTGCTCCAGGACCGTCTGAGCTGACGTGTTGTTTTTCCCACGTATAATTTATTGCAAATGCATTGCAGTACATAAACAAGTCCTGTTGATCCACAGTTATAGCATTTTTTGATTTTGTATCTTTTACCATTGTTGGGATTTTGTGGGTTGTATATAGCGGCATGCTTTGCATCTAGCACAACAGTATGTTCCTGACAGTGGGTGCAACCAGGTAATTGTTTTTTTTTGGTCTGGAATAATCTCATCCTTGATATTCCTAGCCCTTCTATATGTGATTTGGGCTTTTTCTATTAGCACATCTGTCAAATCTTTTTACATTTTTAACAAAGGCCAATATTTATTCAAAATGTGTTTTATTTCCATTGAATTCTGCCCATAAGTAAGTATGCATCTGGTTTTGTTCTTTTCATAAGGGACCATCCTTTTGTTTTGAGGTCTTACCATTGCTGGTGCCCTTTGATACGCCTCCTTTAGGCATATATTTGGGTAACCTTTGGCCTTAAAATGATATCTGCCTGTTGTTTGAAGTCCACTTCAGTGGTTCAGTTTCTTCTCACATGCAGATATTGGCCAATGGGTATGCCACGTTGAGTCGGTATGGGTGCATACTGGACCATGGTAGAAGAGTTGGTTGTTGTAGGTTTCTGAAGACAGCTGTTTGTCTAGAGCCATTTGTATTCTTATCGATATTTAAATCAAGGAAGGCTATGTGAGATGGACTGGCCTCAGAGGTAAACCTAAGACCCAGGTTGTTGTTGTTTACCTCAGTGACAAATGCCTTGAACTCTGGCATTGTACCAGTCCAGAATAGAAGTTTGCCATCTATAAAGTGATGCCACACTGACACTCTTGCGTGTGCGCTGCCATGTGATCACTGGACACCCCTGTGTCTTCCCACCAACCTAACAATAGGTTGGCATAGTTTGGCGCACATGGTGTCTCCATGGCAGTACCCTTTTTCTGGTTGTACCATTTCTGATTAAAGAAGAAGTAGTTCTTTGTGAGGATAAAATCCAACAGATTAATCATCAGTTTGTTATAAGCTCGTTAAGTTTTTTTCTTACTCCTTAAGAAAAATGCAACAGCTTCTACACCCAAATTGTGATGTATGCAAGTACACAACTGCTCGAAACCCATGCTACATAAGGTATATATATATATATATCATATCTTGAAGAAGACACAGTAAAGCAGTCGTGTCTCTTATATATGATGGTGGAGTCACCACTAGGTCTTTTTGATAATCATCCACAAAAAGACTAATCTTGTGCGTTAAATGAAGTTCCAGACACAATAGGCCTACCAGGAACGGGAACCTTACCTTAATCAGTAAAGCATAGAACGTAGAGCGCGTTTTGTACAAAGGAAATCAAAAGTTTCTTAATAAGTTCATCATCCTTAGCTTTAAGATCCTACTCTTAAGTTCAGTTTCGGACTCAAGAGAAGGATCATGGTCAAGGATGCCGTCGGTATTTGTTTCATCAAGAAACACATATTGGGATATTCTTGGTGGCTAACACACCAAGTCTCCCCTTTGTCTTCCTGCTTCACTACAATATCCTGGCTATTTGTAAGATCTTGTAAAGCCTCCTTCAGAATGGGGTACATCTTTGAGGAATGTAGGATTTTTCTTCCAATCCTGTTTTTCATTCAGATTTTCGAAGTCACTTTTAACCATTTGTAAGAATACTTCCAGACTGACATAATCCCCAAATTCAAGGTGAATCTACCTTTCAGTTTGAATTGTGAACAATCAATCCGACTTCTTGTGATCTTCGCTCTCCTGAAGTAAATCTATAAGATTCATCAGGAATGTCTTCTTTTTGTGTGCCCAATGTGACAGTTGTGTTTGGAACTAGACACCTCGACATTAACCTTCACAGCTTTGATTCCGTAGCGATGCCGAATAATAATATCCAGAACTTCTATTCATCTAATTATTGCTTTTTTTAAATCATTGATCAAGATTTCAGTCTTTTCAGTGTAGGTACTTGTGATTTATTTGCGATGTATTTGTGATTTATTTGTGTTGTACTTATGATGTACTTGTGATGTACTTGTGATGTACTTGTGATGTATTTGTGATGTATTTGTGATGTACTTGTGATTTATTTGCGATGTATTTGTCATGTACTTGTGATTTATTTGCGATCTACTTGTGATTTATTTGCGATGTGCTTATGATGTACTTGTGATGTACTTGTGATGTATTTGTGATGTATTTGTCATGTACTTGTGATTTATTTGCGATGTACTTGTGATTTATTTGCGATGTACTTATGATGTACTTGTGATATACTTGTGATGTATTTGTGATGTACTTGTGATGTATTTGTGATGTATTTGTGATGTATTTGTCATGTACTTGTGATTTATTTGTGATGTATTTGTCATGTACTTGTGATTTATTTGCGATCTACTTGTGATTTATTTGCGATGTGCTTATGATGTACTTGTGATGTACTTGTGATGTATTTGTGATGTATTTGTCATGTACTTGTGATTTATTTGCGATGTACTTGTGATTTATTTGCGATGTACTTATGATGTACTTGTGATATACTTGTGATGTATTTGTGATGTACTTGTGATGTATTTGTGATGTACTTGTGATGTACTTGTGATGTATTTGTGATGTATTTGTGATGTACTTGTGATGTACTTGTGAGGCATTTGTGATGTACTTGTGATGTACTTATGATGTACTTGTGATGTACTTGTGATGTATTTGTCATGTATTTGTCATGTATTTGTGATGTACTTGTGATTTATTTGCGATGTACTTGTGATGTACTTGTGATGTACTTGTGATGTTTTTGTGATGTATTTGTGATGTACTTGTGATGTATTTGTGATTTATTTGTGATGTACTTGTGATGTATTTGTGATGTACTTGTGATGTATTTGTGATTTATTTGTGATATACTTGTGATGTACTTGTGATGTACTTGTGATGTTTTTGTGATTTATTTGTGATATACTTGTGATGTATTTGTGATGTATTTGTGATGTACTTGTGATGTATTTGTGATGTACTTGTGATGTATTTGTGATTTATTTGTGATATACTTGTGATGTATTTGTGATGTATTTGTGATGTACTTGTGATGTTTTTGTGATGTATTTGTGATGTTTTTGTGATGTACTTGTTATGTACTTGTGATGTATTTGTGATGTATTTTTGATATACTTGTGATGTACTTGTGATGTATTTGTGATGTATTTTTGATATACTTGTGATTTATTTGTGATGTACTTGTGATGTCTTTGTGATGTCTTTGTGATGTTTTTGTGATGTACTTGTGATGTATTTGTGATGTACTTGTGATGTCTTTGTGATGTACTTGTGATGTATTTGTGATTTATTTGTGATGTACTTGTGATGTCTTTGTGATGTCTTTGTGATGTACTTGTGATGTCTTTGTGATGTACTTGTGATGTATTTGTGATGTATTTGTGATGTACTTGTGATGTATTTGTGATGTACTTGTGATGTATTTGTGATGTACTTGTGATGTCTTTGTGATGTCTTTGTGATGTACTTGTGATGTACTTGTGATGTACTTGTGATGTATTTGTGATTTATTTGTGATGTACTTGTGATGTCTTTGTGATGTCTTTGTGATGTACTTGTGATGTATTTGTGATGTACTTGTGATGTATTTGTGATGTATTTGTGATGTACTTGTGATGTATTTGTGATGTTTTTGTGATGTAATTGTGATGTATTTGTGATGTACTTGTGATGTCTTTGTGATGTCTTTGTGATGTACTTGTGATGTATTTGTGATGTACTTGTGATGTATTTGTGATGTTTTTGTTATGTTTTTGTGATGTATTTGTGATGTACTTGTGATGTCTTTGTGATGTACTTGTGATGTCTTTGTGATGTATTTGTGATTTATTTGTGATGTACTTGTGATGTCTTTGTGATGTCTTTGTGATGTATTTGTGATGTACTTGTGATGTATTTGTGATGTATTTGTGATGTACTTGTGATGTATTTGTGATGTTTTTGTGATGTACTTGTGATGTATTTGTGATGTACTTGTGATGTCTTTGTGATGTCTTTGTGATGTACTTGTGATGTATTTGTGATGTACTTGTGATGTATTTGTGATGTTTTTGTGATGTACTTGTGATGTCTTTGTGATGTATTTGTGATGTACTTGTAATGTATTTGTGATTTATTTGTGATGTACTTGTGATGTCTTTGTGATGTCTTTGTGATGTACTTGTGATGTATTTGTGATGTACTTGTGATGTCTTTGTGATGTACTTGTGATGTACTTGTGATGTATTTGTGATTTATTTGTGATGTATTTGTGATGTACTTGTGATGTTTTTGTGATGTATTTGTGATGTACTTGTGATGTATTTGTGATGTCTTTGTGATGTACTTGTGATGTATTTGTGATGTACTTGTGATGTATTTGTGATGTTTTTGTGATGTATTTGTGATGTACTTGTGATGTCTTTGTGATGTATTTGTGATGTACTTGTGATGTATTTGTGATGTATTTGTGATGTCTTTGTGATGTACTTGTGATGTACTTGTGATGTCTTTGTGATGTCTTTGTGATGTCTTTGTGATGTACTTGTGATGTATTTGTGATGTATTTGTGATGTCTTTGTGATGTACTTGTGATGTATTTGTGATGTACTTGTGATGTATTTGTGATGTACTTGTGATGTACTTGTGATGTATTTGTGATTCTGTCCCGATGCAAGATATACAACTCTATAATCTTCAGTCTGCCTGTGATATGTTTTTTCTTATCCAAAGCCTGTAGGCATATGCACATGCGCAGACGTGTGCGCTCCTTAATGCATGTGCGCATGACGTCATCTCTCACATTCACGCTGACGCACACATGCGCGCTATTGCGTGTGACATCACAATTAGACCAATTGAGCCATATCTCCTCCATTAGGGTATTTAAAGCTACCAAAAACACTGCTGTTGCTTCTTAGCATTTTTAGCCTTTGGCGAAACACCCGTCAGGTTGCCCACTACCATGGAACAGAATTTTTGATTAAGCATTATTATATTTAAGCCCAATGAGGTTTGATTTTTATGGGTAAAGTGTTAGTTTGTGCCCTTCCAACAGGATTCATAGGCTAAACAACTTTGTTTTTAGCTGTGTGAATGTGTTTTGTATCTAATTGCCATTCCTTGGATTGATTGAGTTGGTTCTGGCTGCTTTATCTGGCACTATTTGTGCATTACTGCAGGATCTTTAGCCAGCTTGTGGGGTCACACCATAGCCCTGGAGATAGGAGGGCCCTGAAATGGGACATAGGGCTGTGCATTGCTATCAGCTATTAAGTAGCTCCATAGTTTGTTTATTGCAAGCCAAAACCCAACCGTCCATTTGAGGGTTGTTTACACGCCCGATAAATACGGCAAGAGCGCAGTAGTAACTGTTGGTTGTCATAACCTGCGTCTAATCCATAGTGATGGCGATTTAAGGCGGCGCAGTTTTCAATTTTATAATTATATTAAAGATCCCCAACATTTTATCCACTGATCACCTGATCCCTCCTTATTTTTAGATTTGTTTAATGTGGTCACACAGCGGCCCCTGGCACCTCTGGGGGAGCACCTCTGGTGGGGGCACCCCTGGTGGGGTCACCTCTTGTGGGGGCACCCCTGGTGGGATGACATCTTGTGGGGGCACCTCTGGTGGGGGCAACTCTGGTTGGGTCACCTCTTGTGGGGGCACCTCTGATGGGTGACCTCTTGGGAGGAAACCTCTGGTGGGGGCACCCCTGGTGGGGTCACCTCTTGTGGGGGCACCTCTGATGGGGTGACCTCTTGGGAGGGCACTTCTGGTGGGGGCAACTCTGGTGGGGTCACCTCTTGTGGGGGCACCCCTGGTGGAGTCACCCATGGTGGGGTCACCTCTTGTGGGGGCACCTCTGGTGGGGGCACCCCTTGTGGGGTCACCCATGGTGGGGTCACCTCTGGTGGGGTGACCTCTTGTGGGGGCACCTCTGATGGGGTGACCTCTTGTGGGGGCACCTCTGGGGGGGTCACCTCTTGTGGGGGCACCTCTGATGGGGTGACCTCTTGGGAGGGCACCTCTGGTGGGGGCAACTCTGGTGGGGGCACCCCTGGTGGGGTCAACCATGGTGGGGTGACCTCTTGGGAGGGCACCTCTGATGGGGTGACCTCTGGTGGGGTCACCTCTTGTGGGGGCACCCCTGGTGGAGTCACCCATGGTGGGGTCACCTCTGGTGGGGGCACCCCTTGTGGGGTCACCCATGGTGGGGTCACCTCTGGTGTGGGCACCTCTGATGGGGTGACCTCTTGTGTGGGCACCTCTGGTGGGGACACCTCTGATGGGGCTTCTCTGGTGTGGGTGGTAGGTGGATTGAATTGGTGGCCAGTGTACAATGTTATTATTTGGCTAAAATTAAAACCCACTCCTACATTAGCAGAAATAAAGAAATATTGAATCATTCCTGTTATCTGCTCTTCATTAGCCTACCCTAACCCTAAATTAACCTTAACGCCTAACCATGAACTAAACCTTAACCCCTAAACTAACCCTAACGTACCCCTAACCTAACCTTAAACTAAACCTTAACCCTAACCTAACTCAACACTAACAACAAACTGGAAGGCAGATAACAGGAAAGGTCAGAAATACCCCAGTGTACATGCCAGTGAGGGGCATTTGGGATTAGTTTAAACATATAAAACTGACCACCATTGTTGTCAAGTTATTTTCCATATGTTTTTTTTTTTATAACTAAAATAAATAGCGAATAAAATGAAAGTACAATAAAGAAACAGATTTTTAGTTTTTATCTTTTATACAAAATGATTATTTACAGTGAGGTTCCATTTTCTTGTGTCAGCTCTTGTAGATGCCGCATTCACATTGCATAGAGCTACACATGCAATCAAAGTACCCACCCATTTCAGGAAGTTGACTAGCAGAAACCAAAATGGTAGAAACTAACAGTTTACCTAAGCCTTGGCTCTATGATATGGCACCGGAATATCGGCAGCGCCATCTAGCGGATGCTCACCGCCACTGCTGCTGCGTTGTGCTGCGCTACCATAAGAGGATAGGACCCACTTTCCTTGTTATATATATACAGCAAAATTCGGAAATCAGGGGAAACATAATGAACTTGGTTAGTTTGTGGTGGTAAATGTCAGTGGTTCCCAAACCCCTACTCAAGGCCCAACAGACAGGCCATGATTTAGGACAAATGTACACAGTTGGAGCATTTTGAGACTCCACCATCCGATGGAAACTAGTTGCCTCACCTTTGTTTTACACAGTGTTTGACCTAAATCATGGCCTGTCTGTTGGGTCTTGATGAGGGGTTTGGGCACCACCGGTGTGCAGGGGTCACAAGTACTGTGTGTTGTTACAAGTCTTTCCGTGCTCTACCTGCAGGTCACCTCCTGCACCAGCACTCAAGGTGTTAACCCATCCTGCCTGCCCAGAGCTGGTTTGCTAATGACCCTGGCTGGTGGATGATTATCCCAGGAGCACCTGGACAGGAGGGGACCAAGGATCAGCCCCAGCACAGGTATGACCCAAAGACATGAGTAAGGTGTTTGTTTACACCATGAGGGGGGGATGCAACTCCACTGTGTGTAATGTCAGTGTCTGCACACACTGAGACCCCCACCCCAGAGCCCACCATGCAGAGCACCTCTCCCCAGAGCCCACCATGCAGAGCACCACTGCCCAGAGGCCACCATGCAGAGCACCCCTCCCCAGAGCCCACCATGCAGAGCACCCCTCCCCAGAGCCCACCATGCAAAGCACCTCTCCCCAGAGCCCACCATGCAGAGCACCCCACCCCAGAGCCCACCATATCCACGCAGAGCACCCCACCCCAGAGCCCACCATGCAAAGCACCTCTCCCCAGAGCCCACCATGCAGAGCACCCCACCCCAGAGCCCACCATATCCACGCAGAGCACCCCTCCCCAGAGCCCACCATGTCCATGCAGAACACCTCTCCCCAGACCCCACCATGTCCATACAGAGCACTCCTCCCCAGACCCCACCATGTCCATGCAGAGCACTCCTCCCCAGACCCCACCATGTCCATGCAGAGCACTCCTCCCCAGACCCCACCATGTCCATGCAGAGCACTCCTCCCCAGACCCCACCATGTCCATGCAGAGCACCCCTCCCCAGACCCCACCATGCAGAGCACCCCTCCCCAGACCCCACCATGTCCATGCAGAGCACCCCTCCCCAGACCCCACCATGTCCATGCAGAGCACCCCTCCCCAGACCCCACCATGTCCATGCAGAGCACCCCTCCCCAGACCCCACCATGTCCATGCAGAGCACCCCTCCCCAGACCCCACCATGTCCATGCAGAGCAATCCTCCCCAGACCCCACCATATCCATGCAGAGCACCCTTCCCCAGAGCCCACCATATCAATGCAGAGCACCTCTCCCCAGACCCCACCATGCAGAGCACCCCTCCCCAGACCCCACCATGTCCATGCAGAGCACCCCTCCCCAGGCCCCACCATGTCCATGCAGAGCACCCCTCCCCAGACCCCACCATGTCCATGCAGAGCACCCCTCCCCAGGCCCCACCATGTCCATGCAGAGCACCCCTCCCCAGGCCCCACCATGTCCATGCAGAGCACCCCTCCCCAGGCCCCACCATGTCCATGCCGAGCACCCCCTCCCCAGGCCCCACCATGTCCCATGCAGAGCACCCCTCCCCAGACCCCACCATGTCCATGCAGAGCACCCCTCCCCAGACCCCACCATGTCCATGCAGAGCACTCCTCCCCAGACCCCACCATGTCCATGCAGAGCACTCCTCCCCAGACCCCACCATGTCCATGCAGAGCACTCCTCCCCAGACCCCACCATGTCCATGCAGAGCACTCCTCCCCAGACCCCACCATGTCCATGCAGAGCACTCCTCCCCAGACCCCACCATGTCCATGCAGAGCACCCCTCCCCAGACCCCACCATGTCCATGCAGAGCACCCCTCCCCAGACCCCACCATGTCCATGCAGAGCACCCCTCCCCAGACCCCACCATGTCCATGCAGAGCACCCCTCCCCAGACCCCACCATGTCCATGCAGAGCACCCCTCCCCAGACCCCCACCATGTCCATGCAGAGCACCCCTCCCCAGACCCCACCATGTCCATGCAGAGCACCCCTCCCCAGACCCCACCATGTCCATGCAGAGCAATCCTCCCCAGACCCCACCATATCCATGCAGAGCACCCTTCCCCAGAGCCCACCATATCAATGCAGAGCACCTCTCCCCAGACCCCACCATGCAGAGCACCCCTCCCCAGACCCCACCATGTCCATGCAGAGCACCCCTCCCCCGGCCCCACCATGTCCATGCAGAGCACCCCTCCCCAGACCCCCACCATGTCCATGCAGAGCACCCCTCCCCAGGCCCCACCATGTCCATGCAGAGCACCCCTCCCCAGGCCCCACCATGTCCATGCAGAGCACCCCTCCCCAGGCCCCACCATGTCCATGCAGAGCACCCCTCCCCAGGCCCCACCATGTCCATGCAGAGCACCCCTCCCCAGACCCCACCATGTCCATGCAGAGCACCCCTCCCCAGACCCCACCATGTCCATGCAGAGCACTCCTCCCCAGACCCCATCATGTCCATGCAGAGCACTCCTCCCCAGACCCCACCATGTCCATGCAGAGCACTCCTCCCCAGACCCCACCATGTCCATGCAGAGCACTCCTCCCCAGACCCCACCATGTCCATGCAGAGCACTCCTCCCAGACCCCACCATGTCCATGCAGAGCACCCCTCCCCAGACCCCACCATGTCCATGCAGAGCACCCCTCCCCAGACCCCACCATGTCCATGCAGAGCACTCCTCCCCAGACCCCACCATGTCCATGCAGAGCACTCCTCCCCAGACCCCACCATGTCCATGCAGAGCACTCCTCCCCAGACCCCACCATGTCCATGCAGAGCACTCCTCCCCAGACCCCACCATGTCCATGCAGAGCACTCCTCCCCAGACCCCACCATGTCCATGCAGAGCACTCCTCCCCAGACCCCACCATGTCCATGCAGAGCACTCCTCCCCAGACCCCACCATGTCCATGCAGAGCACTCCTCCCCAGACCCCCACCATGTCCATGCAGAGCACTCCTCCCCAGACCCCACCATGTCCATGCAGAGCACTCCTCCCCAGACCCCACCATGTCCATTCAGAGCACTCCTCCCCAGACCCCACCATGTCCATGCAGAGCACCCCTCTCCAGACCCCAACTTGCCCCAAGAGTCCCCCGACTTGCCCACAGAGTCCCCACTCCCCAGTGTCACCTCTACCTTGCATAGTCACCATTATGCTGTATCCCTCTCTCAAAATGTCACCCATCTACTGCTCCAATTCCTTCACATCCCACTCTTCCTCTTCAGTCCCCTCTGCCCATTAACCCCTTGCTTGGTCCCTTCCAACCCTCTACACAAAGATCGTTCCTTTCCTTCCTCACATTCAGTGCTATAAACATTTGTTTCTGATCCCCCCACACCCCCCACTCTCCTCTTCATTCAGAGCAACAGCTGAAAAGAAAATGTGGCTTAATATAGAGTCGTGCAAATGTTTCACCTAATCCTGGAGATCCTGACGGGCCGGGACATGACGCAGATTATTATTATCCTTTGTGGGACTCGCGGTGTGTACGAGGGGCCGGGATATGATGAGATTATTATTATCCTTTGTGGGACTCGCGGTGTGTACGAGGGGCCGGGATATGATGAGATTATTATTATCCTTTGTGGGGCTCGCGGGGTATACGAGGGGCCGAGATATGATGAGATTATTATTATCCTTTGTGGGACTCGCGGTGTGTACGAGGGGCCGAGATATGATGATATTATTATTATCCTTTGTGGGACTCGCAGTGTGTACGAGGGGCCGAGATATGATGAGATTATTATTATCCTTTGTGGGACTCGCGGTGTGTACGAGGGGCCGAGATATGATGATATTATTATTATCCTTTGTGGGACTCGCAGTGTGTACGAGGGGCCGAGATATGATGAGATTATTATTATCCTTTGTGGTACTCGCAGTGTGTACGAGGGGCCGGGATATGATGAGATTATTATTATCCTTTGTGGGACTCGCAGTGTGTACGAGGGGCCGAGATATGATGAGATTATTATTATCCTTTGTGGGACTCGCAGTGTGTACGAGGGGCCGAGATATGATGAGATTATTATTATCCTTTGTGGGACTCGCAGTGTGTACGAGGGGCCGGGATATGATGAGATTATTATTATCCTTTGTGGGACTCGCAGTGTGTACGAGGGGCCGGGATATGATGAGATTATTATTATCCTTTGTGGGACTCGCAGTGTGTACGAGGGGCCGGGATATGATGAGATTATTATTATCCTTTGTGGGACTCGCGGTGTGTACGAGGGGCCAAGATATGATGAGATTATTATTATTATCCTTTGTGGGACTCGCAGTGTGTACGAGGGGCCGGGATATGATGAGATTATTATTATCCTTTGTGGGACTCGCAGTGTGTACGAGGGGCTGGGATATGATGAGATTATTATTATCCTTTGTGGGACTCGCGGTGTGTACGAGGGGCTGGGATATGATGAGATTATTATTATCCTTTGTGGGACTCGCAGTGTGTACGAGGGGCCGAGATATGATGAGATTATTATTATCCTTTGTGGGACTCGCAGTGTGTACGAGGGGCTGGGATATGATGAGATTATTATTATCCTTTGTGGGACTCGCAGTGTGTACGAGGGGCCGGGATATGATGAGATTATTATTATCCTTTGTGGGGCTCGCAGTGTGTACGAGGGGCCGGGTTATGATGAGATAATTATTATCCTTTGTGGGGCTCGCGGTGTGTACGAGGGGCTGGGATATGATGAGATTATTATTCTCCTTTGTGGGACTCGCGGTGTGTACGAGGGGCCGGGATATGATGAGATTATTATTATCCTTTGTGGGACTCGCAGTGTGTACGAGGGGCTGGGATATGATGAGATTATTATTATCCTTTGTGGGACTCGCGGTGTGTACGAGGGGCTGGGATATGATGAGATTATTATTATCCTTTGTGGGACTCGCAGTGTGTACGAGGGGCCGGGATATGATGAGATTATTATTATCCTTTGTGGGGCTCGCAGTGTGTACGAGGGGCCGGGTTTAATGAGATAATTATTATCCTTTGTGGTACTCGCGGTGTGTACGAGGGGCCGAGATATGATGAGATTATTATTATCCTTTGTGGGACTCGTGGTGTGTACGAGGGGCCGGGATATGATGAGATTATTATTATCCTTTGTGGGACTCTCTGGGACATGAAGGAGATTATTATTATCCTTTGTGGGACTCGCAGTGTGTACGAGGGGCCGAGATATGATGAGATTATTATTATCCTTTGTGGGACTCGCAGTGTGTACGAGGGGCCGGGATATGATGAGATTATTATTATCCTTTGTGGGACTCGCAGTGTGTACGAGGGGCCGAGATATGATAATATTATTATTATCCTTTGTGGGACTCGCGGTGTGTACGAGGGGCCGGGATATGATGAGATTATTATTATCCTTTGTGGGACTCGCAGTGTGTACGAGGGGCCGGATATGATGAGATTATTATTATCCTTTGTGGGACTCGCAGTGTGTACGAGGGGCCGAGATATGATAATATTATTATTATCCTTTGTGGGACTCGCAGTGTGTACGAGGGGCCGAGATATGATGAGATTATTATTATCCTTTATGGGGCTCACAGTGTGTACAAGGGGCCGGGATATGATGAGATTATTATTATCCTTTGTGGGACTCTCTGGGACATGAAGGAGATTATTATTATCCTTTGTGGGACTCGCAGTGTGTACGAGGGGGCCGGGATATGATGAGATTATTATTATCCTTTGTGGGACTCGCGGTGTGTACGAGGGGCCGAGATATGATGAGATTATTATTATCCTTTGTGGGACTCGCAGTGTGTACGAGGGGCCGGGATATGATGAGATTATTATTATCCTTGGTGGACTCGCGGTGTGTACGAGGGGCCGGGATATGATGAGATTATTATTATCCTTTGTGGGACTCGCGGTGTGTACGAGGGGCCGGGATATGATGAGATTATTATTATCCTTTGTGGGACTCGCGGTGTGTACGAGGGGCCGAGTTATGATGAGATTATTATTATCCTTTGTGGGACTCGCGGTGTGTACGAGGGGCCGAGATATGATGAGATTATTATTATCCTTTGTGGGACTCGCAGTGTGTACGAGGGGCCGAGATATGATGAGATTATTATTATCCTTTGTGGTACTCGCAGTGTGTACGAGGGGCCGGGATATGATGAGATTATTATTATCCTTTGTGGGACTCGCAGTGTGTACGAGGGGCCGGGATATGATGAGATTATTATTATCCTTTGTGGGACTCTCTGGGACATGAAGGAGATTATTATTATCCTTTGTGCGACTCGCGGTGTGTACGAGGGGCCGAGATATGATGATATTATTATTATCCTTTGTGGGACTCGCGGTGTGTACGAGGGGCCGAGATATGATGAGATTATTATTATCCTTTGTGGGACTCGCGGTGTGTACGAGGGGCCGAGATATGATGATATTATTATTATCCTTTGTGGGACTCGCGGTGTGTACGAGGGGCCGAGATATGATGAGATTATTATTATCCTTTGTGGGACTCGCAGTGTGTACGAGGGGCCGAGATATGATGAGATTATTATTATCCTTTGTGGGACTCGCGGTGTGTACGAGGGGGCCGGGATATGATGAGATTATTATTATCCTTTGTGGGACTCGCGGTGTGTACGAGGGGCCGGGATATGATGAGATTATTATTATCCTTTGTGGGACTCGCGGTGTGTACGAGGGGCCGGGATATGATGAGATTATTATTATCCTTTGTGGGACTCGCGGTGTGTACGAGGGGCCGGGATATGATGAGATTATTATTATCCTTTGTGGGACTCGCGGTGTGTACGAGGGGCCGGGATATGATGAGATTATTATTATCCTTTGTGGGACTCGCAGTGTGTACGAGGGGCCGGGATATGATGAGATTATTATTATCCTTTGTGGGACTCGCAGTGTGTACGAGGGGCCGAGATATGAAGGAGATTATTATTATCCTTTGTGGGACTCGCAGTGTGTACGAGGGGCCGGGATATGATGAGATTATTATTATCCTTTGTGGGACTCGCAGTGTGTACGAGGGGCCGGGATATGATGAGATTATTATTATCCTTTGTGGGACTCGCAGTGTGTACGAGGGGCCGGGATATGATGAGATTATTATTATCCTTTGTGGGACTCGCAGTGTGTACGAGGGGCCGGGATATAAAGGAGATTATTATTATCCTTTGTGGGACTCGCGGTGTGTACGAGGGGCCGAGATATGATGAGATTATTATTATCCTTTGTGGGACTCGCAGTGTGTACGAGGGGCCGGGATATGATGAGATTATTATTATCCTTTGTGGGACTCGCGGTGTGTACGAGGGGCCGGGATATGATGATATTATTATTATCCTTTGTGGGACTCGCGGTGTGTACGAGGGGCCGGGATATGATGAGATTATTATTATCCTTTGTGGGACTCGCGGTGTGTACGAGGGGCCGGGACATGACGCAGATTATTATTATCCTTTGTGGGACTCGCAGTGTGTACGAGGGGCCGGGATATGATGAGATTATTATTATCCTTTGTGGGACTCGCGGTGTGTACGAGGGGCCGGGATATGATGGGATTATTATTATCCTTTGTGGTACTCGCGGTGTGTACGAGGGGCCGAGATATGATGAGATTATTATTATCCTTTGTGGGGCTCGCAGTGTGTACGAGGGGCCGAGATATGATGAGATTATTATTATCCTTTGTGGTACTCGCAGTGTGTACGAGGGGCCGAGATATGATGAGATTATTATTATCCTTTGTGGGGCTCGCAGTGTGTACGAGGGGCCGAGATATGATGAGATTATTATTATCCTTTGTGGGACTCGCGGTGTGTACGAGGGGCCGGGACATGATGCAGATTATTATTATCCTTTGTGGGACTCGCAGTGTGTACGAGGGGCCGGGATATGATGAGATTATTATTATCCTTTGTGGGACTCGCAGTGTGTACGAGGGGCCGAGATATGATGAGATTATTATTATCCTTTGTGGGACTCGCAGTGTGTACGAGGGGCCGAGATATGATGAGATTATTATTATCCTTTGTGGGACTCGCAGTGTGTACGAGGGGCCGAGATATGATGAGATTATTATTATCCTTTGTGGGACTCGCGGTGTGTACGAGGGGCCGAGATATGATGAGAATATTATTATCCTTTGTGGGACTCGCGGTGTGTACGAGGGGCCGAGATATAATGAGATTATTATTATCCTTTGTGGGACTCGCGGTGTGTACGAGGGGCCGAGATATGATGAGATTATTATTATCCTTTGTGGGACTCGCGGTGTGTACGAGGGGCCGAGATATGATGAGATTATTATTATCCTTTGTGGGACTCGCGGTGTGTACGAGGGGCCGGGATATGATGAGATTATTATTATCCTTTGTGGGACTCGCAGTGTGTACGAGGGGCCGGGATATGATGAGATTATTATTATCCTTTGTGGGACTCGCAGTGTGTACGAGGGGCCGGGATATGATGAGATTATTATTATCCTTTGTGGGACTCGCGGTGTGTACGAGGGGCCGAGATATGATGAGATTATTATTATTATCCTTTGTGGGACTCGCAGTGTGTACGAGGGGCCGGGATATGATGAGATTATTATTATCCTTTGTGGGACTCGCAGTGTGTACGAGGGGCCGGGATATGATGAGATTATTATTATCCTTTGTGGGACTCGCGGTGTGTACGAGGGGCTGGGATATGATGAGATTATTATTATCCTTTGTGGGACTCGCAGTGTGTACGAGGGGCCGAGATATGATGAGATTATTATTATCCTTTGTGGGACTCGCAGTGTGTACGAGGGGCTGGGATATGATGAGATTATTATTATCCTTTGTGGGACTCGCAGTGTGTACGAGGGGCCGGGATATGATGAGATTATTATTATCCTTTGTGGGGCTCGCAGTGTGTACGAGGGGCCGGGTTATGATGAGATAATTATTATCCTTTGTGGGGCTCGCGGTGTGTACGAGGGCCCGGGTTTAATGAGATAATTATTATCCTTTGTGGTACACGCGGTGTGTACGAGGGGCCGAGATATGATGAGATTATTATTATCCTTTGTGGGACTCGCGGTGTGTACGAGGGGCCGGGATATGATGAGATTATTATTATCCTTTGTGGGACTCTCTGGGACATGAAGGAGATTATTATTATCCTTTGTGGGACTCGCAGTGTGTACGAGGGGCCGAGATATAATGAGATTATTATTATCCTTTGTGGGACTCGCAGTGTGTACGAGGGGCCGGGATATGATGAGATTATTATTATCCTTTGTGGGACTCGCAGTGTGTACGAGGGGCCGAGATATGATAATATTATTATTATCCTTTGTGGGACTCGCGGTGTGTACGAGGGGCCGGGATATGATGAGATTATTATTATCCTTTGTGGGACTCGCAGTGTGTACGAGGGGCCGAGATATGATAATATTATTATTATCCTTTGTGGGACTCGCAGTGTGTACGAGGGGCCGAGATATGATGAGATTATTATTATCCTTTATGGGGCTCACAGTGTGTACAAGGGGCCGGGATATGATGAGATTATTATTATCCTTTGTGGGACTCTCTGGGACATGAAGGAGATTATTATTATCCTTTGTGGGACTCGCAGTGTGTACGAGGGGCCGGGATATGATGAGATTATTATTATCCTTTGTGGGACTCGCGGTGTGTACGAGGGGCCGAGATATGATGAGATTATTATTATCCTTTGTGGGACTCGCAGTGTGTACGAGGGGCCGGGATATGATGAGATTATTATTATCCTTGGTGGGACTCGCGGTGTGTACGAGGGGCCGGGATATGATGAGATTATTATTATCCTTTGTGGGACTCGCGGTGTGTACGAGGGGCCGGGATATGATGAGATTATTATTATCCTTTGTGGGGCTCGCAGTGTGTACGAGGGGCCGGGATATGATGAGATTATTATTATCCTTTGTGAGACTCGCAGTGTGTACGAGGGGCCGGGATATGATGAGATTATTATTATCCTTTGTGGGACTCGCAGTGTGTACGAGGGGCCGAGATATGATGAGATTATTATTATCCTTTGTGGGACTCGCGGTGTGTACGAGGGGCCGAGATATGATGAGATTATTATTATCCTTTGTGGGACTCGCAGTGTGTACGAGGGGCCGAGATATGATGAGATTATTATTATTCTTTGTGGGACTCGCGGTGTGTACGAGGGGCCGGGATATGATGAGATTATTATTATCCTTTGTGGGACTCGCGGTGTGTACGAGGGGCCGAGATATGATGAGATTATTATTATCCTTTGTGGGACTCGCAGTGTGTACGAGGGGCCGAGATATGATGAGATTATTATTATCCTTTGTGGTACTCGCAGTGTGTACGAGGGGCCGGGATATGATGAGATTATTATTATCCTTTGTGGGACTCGCAGTATGTACAAGGGGCCGAGATATGATGAGATTATTATTATCCTTTGTGGGACTCTCTGGGACATGAAGGAGATTATTATTATCCTTTGTGCGACTCGCGGTGTGTACGAGGGGCCGAGATATGATGATATTATTATTATCCTTTGTGGGACTCGCGGTGTGTACGAGGGGCCGGGATATGATGAGATTATTATTATCCTTTGTGGGACTCGCGGTGTGTACGAGGGGCCGGGATATAAAGGAGATTATTATTATCCTTTGTGGGACTCGCGGTGTGTACGAGGGGCCGAGATATGATGAGATTATTATTATCCTTTGTGGGACTCGCAGTGTGTACGAGGGGCCGGGATATGATGAGATTATTATTATCCTTTGTGGGACTCGCGGTGTGTACGAGGGGCCGGGATATGATGAGATTATTATTATCCTTTGTGGGACTCGCGGTGTGTACGAGGGGCCGAGATATGATGAGATTATTATTATCCTTTGTGGGACTCGCAGTGTGTACGAGGGGCCGGGATATGATGAGATTATTATTATCCTTTGTGGTACTCGCAGTGTGTACGAGGGGCCGGGACATGACGCAGATTATTATTATCCTTTGTGGGACTCGCAGTGTGTACGAGGGGCCGGGATATGATGAGATTATTATTATCCTTTGTGGGACTCGCGGTGTGTACGAGGGGCCGAGATATGATGAGATTATTATTATCCTTTGTGGGGCTCGCGGTGTGTACGAGGGGCCGGGATATGATGAGATTATTATTATCCTTTGTGGGGCTCGCGGTGTGTACGAGGGGCCGGGATATGATGAGATTATTATTATCCTTTGTGGGACTCGCGGTGTGTACGAGGGGCCGAGATATGATGAGATTATTATTATCCTTTGTGGGACTCGCGGTGTGTACGAGGGGCCGGGATATGATGAGATTATTATTATCCTTTGTGGGACTCGCGGTGTGTACGAGGGGCCGGGATATGATGATATTATTATTATCCTTTGTGGGACTCGCGGTGTGTACGAGGGGCCGGGATATGATGAGATTATTATTATCCTTTGTGGGACTCGCGGTGTGTACGAGGGGCCGGGATATGATGAGATTATTATTATCCTTTGTGGTACTCGCAGTGTGTACGAGGGGCCGGGACATGACGCAGATTATTATTATCCTTTGTGGGACTCGCAGTGTGTACGAGGGGCCGGGATATGATGAGATTATTATTATCCTTTGTGGGGCTCGCGGTGTGTACGAGGGGCCGGGATATGATGAGATTATTATTATCCTTTGTGGGGCTCGCGGTGTGTACGAGGGGCCGGGATATGATGAGATTATTATTATCCTTTGTGGGGCTCGCGGTGAGTACGAGGGGCCGGGATATGATGAGATTATTATTATCCTTTGTGGGGCGCGCGGTGTGTACGAGGGGCCGGGATATGATGAGATTATTATTATCCTTTGTGGGACTCGCGGTGTGTACGAGGGGCCGAGATATGATGAGATTATTATTATCCTTTGTGGGACTCGCGGTGTGTACGAGGGGCCGGGATATGATGAGATTATTATTATCCTTTGTGGGACTCGCAGTGTGTACGAGGGGCCGAGATATGATGAGATTATTATTATCCTTTGTGGGGCTCGCGGTGTGTACGAGGGGCCGGGTTATGATGAGATAATTATTATCCTTTGTGGGGCTCGCGGTGTGTACGAGGGGCCGGGTTATGATGAGATAATTATTATCCTTTGTGGGACTCGCAGTGTGTACGAGGGGCCGGGATATGATGAGATTATTATTATCCTTTGTGGGGCTCGCAGTGTGTACGAGGGGCCGAGATATGATGAGATTATTATTATCCTTTGTGGGACTCGCGGTGTGTACGAGGGGCCGGGACATGATGCAGATTATTATTATCCTTTGTGGGACTCGCAGTGTGTACGAGGGGCCGGGATATGATGAGATTATTATTATCCTTTGTGGGACTCGCAGTGTGTACGAGGGGCCGAGATATGATGAGATTATTATTATCCTTTGTGGGACTCGCGGTGTGTACGAGGGGCCGAGATATGATGAGATTATTATTATCCTTTGTGGGACTCGCGGTGTGTACGAGGGGCCGAGATATAATGAGATTATTATTATCCTTTGTGGGACTCGCGGTGTGTACGAGGGGCCGAGATATGATGAGATTATTATTATCCTTTGTGGGACTCGCGGTGTGTACGAGGGGCCGGGATATGATGAGATTATTATTATCCTTTGTGGGACTCGCGGTGTGTACGAGGGGCCGGGATATGATGAGATTATTATTATCCTTTGTGGGACTCGCGGTGTGTACGAGGGGCCGGGATATGATGAGATTATTATTATCCTTTGTGGGGCTCGCGGTGTGTACGAGGGGCCGATTTATGATGAGATTATTATTATCCTTTGTGGGACTCGCGGTGTGTACGAGGGGCCGGGATATGATGAGATTATTATTATCCTTTGTGGGGCTCGCGGTGTGTACGAGGGGCCGAGTTATGATGAGATTATTATTATCCTTTGTGGGACTTGCGGTGTGTACGAGGGGCCGGGATATGATGAGATTATTATTATCCTTTGTGGGACTCGCGGTGTGTACGAGGGGCCGGGATATGATGAGATTATTATTATCCTTTGTGGGACTCGCGGTGTGTACGAGGGGCCGGGATATGATGAGATTATTATTATCCTTTGTGGGACTCGCAGTATGTACGAGGGGCCGAGTTATGATGAGATTATTATTATCCTTTGTGGGACTCGCGGTGTGTACGAGGGGCCGGGATATGATGAGATTATTATTATCCTTTGTGGGACTCGCGGTGTGTACGAGGGGCCGGGATATGATGAGATTATTATTATCCTTTGTGGGACTCGCGGTGTGTACGAGGGGCCGGGATATGATGAGATTATTATTATCCTTTGTGGGACTCGCGGTGTGTACGAGGGGCCGGGATATGATGAGATTATTATTATTATCCTTTGTGGGGCTCGCGGTGTGTACGAGGGGCCGAGATATGATGAGATTATTATTATCCTTTGTGGGACTCGCGGTGTGTACGAGGGGCCGGGATATGATGAGATTATTATTATTATCCTTTGTGGGACTCGCGGTGTGTACGAGGGGCCGGGATATGATGAGATTATTATTATTATCCTTTGTGGGACTCGCGGTGTGTACGAGGGGCCGGGATATGATGAGATTATTATTATTATCCTTTGTGGGACTCGCGGTGTGTACGAGGGGCCGAGATATGATGAGATTATTATTATTATCCTTTGTGGGACTCGCGGTGTGTACGAGGGGCCGCGCTGCTATATACGCGACTACACAAATATCATAACTATAAATAGATTGCAAGCTCTTACACAGACAGGCCATGTAATGAGCTTTCTATTAGTCCTAATTTTTGCTGCTATGTTTACATTGTCCAGATACCGGCCTCCTGTGGAAAGTAGACTAATTTAAAATTAAAATGGCAGCCTCCATCAGCATAATTACATAGAAAGAGTAATAAACGGATTCACTTGTTTTCGAGTGTAGTTCATAATAACATATTTTATGCGGCTACAACGGTCCTTTTAAAGGGACTTCCCTCTAATAATAGATCCTAACGGCCCGATCTGGGGACTACAGCTGCTTCTCTAGTTATAGATAGACACCAATTGGGCCTATATGGTCCCGCTTGGTATTTTAAGGTTTTAAAGGTCCGGTTGGGGCCTATATGGTCCCGCTTGGTATTTTAAGGTTTTAAAGGTCCGGTTGGGGCCTATATGGTCCCGCTTGGTGTACTGTGGGTTTTTAAGGTCCAGTTGGGGCTAATATATATTGTAGTGAGCTGTAAGTTTCTTTATTAAATAGTCACTCCTGATTGGCTGCTAGAATTCTTAATGCTTCTAGGGCTTGGCAAGCTCTATTGTTTCTGACCAAATGTAAGTTATCTAAATGAATGTAAACATGTTTTTTCTCAGGGAAACATTGTAACATCCTGCAGAAGCACACTGCACTCATTAGTATGGATAGTTTATATTGCTGAATAATCCCTGTAATGAAGTGATACAATGTAACGAAGGGAAGAAGAATCTCCATGTGCATAATATCAGCGAATCAGGGGAGGGGGCTGGGGGGGGGCTGGGAGGTGTCTGGACACTGCACGGGGGGGGCCCCGGGAGATGTCTGGGCACTGCATGGGGGGGCCCCGGGAGATGTCTGGGCACTGCACGGGGGGGCCCTGGGAGATGTCTGGGCACTGCATGGGGGGGCCCCGGGAGATGTCTGAGCACTGCACGGGGGGGCCCCGGGAGGTGTCTGGGCACTGCACGGGGGGGCCTCGGGAGATGTCTGGGCACTGCATGGGGGGCCCCGGGAGATGTCTGGGCACTGCATGGGGGGCCCCGGGAGATGTCTGGGCACTGCACGGGAGGGGGCTGGGAGGTGTCTGGGCACTGCATGGGGGGGCCCCGGGAGATGTCTGAGCACTGCACGGGGGGGCCCCGGGAGATGTCTGGGCACTGCATGGGGGGCCCCGGGAGATGTCTGGGCACTGCATGGGGGGGCCTCGGGAGATGTCTGGGCACTGCATGGGGGGCCCCGGGAGATGTCTGGGCACTGCATGGGGGGCCCCGGGAGATGTCTGGGCACTGCACGGGGGGGCCCCGGGAGGTGTCTGGGCACTGCACGGGGGGGCCCCGGGAGGTGTCTGGGCACTGCACGGGGGGCCCCGGGAGGTGTCTGGGCACTGCACGGGGGGGGGCCCTGGGAGATGTCTGGGCACTGCACGGGAGGGGGCTGGGAGGTGTCTGGGCACTGCATGGGGGGGCCCCGGGAGATGTCTGGGCACTGCACGGGAGGGGGCTGGGAGGTGTCTGGGCACTGTACGGGGGGGCCCCGGGAGGTGTCTGGGCACTGTACGGGGGGGCCCCGGGAGGTGTCTGGGCACTGCACGGGAGGGGGCCGGGAGATGTCTGGGCACTGCACGGGGGGGCTGGGGGGGGGGCTTCGGGAGAGCTCAAACTAATCTCACTTAATGTCAGTTCTTTATCTTGTGATGTGAATGGGAGATCAAGCTGATTCTGTCTTATTGTGGAATACATTATGTGTTTTTATTATCAGGGGTGGATCTAATTTGATTATATACACACTCGTACACTAGTGAATCTGCATTGCTTGTCTCCGCCCTCATTTCGGCGTATATGGTGTCTCTCTTTAAATGTTGTACAGTGGAAGCACACTCAGCAGAGAAAGGGTTAACACGAGCTGCATTCCTTGTCTCCGCCCTTAGGACTAGATGACCGGTGAGGTGAGACTCTCCCATTCCTATGTTGTTCTTCACGCTTTGGGCTCCATAGAATAACATGGGCATTGGAGTATATATCAGAGTGCTGTCTAGTGAATGGGCTCTGCAAGAATAGGAACCTGAGAGGTCTCGCCAAGAGGTTTGCACCTGACAAGACGACACCCTCTGAGGCTAGAAGCAAAATGATTTCACCTTAAAGAAAGATAAGAGTTCTTTACAGTAACTGGCGATGCTTCAGTGGAGTTTTGTGTTTTGCTTCCTCTGGATCAATTAATAATTCACTAATTACCAAGATCAGAGGATCTGAAAAGGTGAACTTGAGCAATAAGGCTTTTTTCCACCTCCATTACTATGTAACCGTAAGTGATACAGCCGATGTAATCCCTTGCTCGCTTCTCTTATTAATAAGACGCTGATGTCTTGCGCAGCTCCCTTGCAGTGGCACATTCCCAGCTATTTCTATTTCCTCCCCTTTAGCTCCTCCTGAGATCCTCCCCAGGGCTGGGATCCCATGTAATACCGAGTGACACCCACAGTCAGACTGTCAGAGAGAGCGCAGCAGAGAGAGACGAACCATCTCCTGCAACTCCCTACAGCACGTCCAGACATGGAGACCCCAGGTCAGAAGCGCGGCACCCGCAGCGGACACTCGTCCACCCCTCTGTCCCCCACGCGCATCACCCGCCTGCAGGAGAAGGAAGACCTCCAGGATCTCAACGACCGCCTGGCTGTCTACATTGACAAGGTGCGCTCTCTGGAGTCGGAGAATGCCGGGCTGCGCCTCCGTATTACCGAGTCTGAGGACGTGGTGAGCCGCGAGGTGACGGGAATCAAGTCTGCGTACGAGACCGAGCTGGCGGACGCGCGCAAGACTCTGGACTCTGTGGCCAAGGAGAGAGCCCGGCTCCAGCTGGAGCTCAGCAAAATCCGAGAGGAGCAGAAGGAGCTGAAGGCAAGGTAAGGAGCACACGTGGACGTATTATTATTAGTATTAGTAGTATTATTATTAGTATTATTATTATTATTATTATTATTATTATTATTATTATTATTAGTAGTAGTATTATTAGTAGTATTATGATTATATTATTATTATTATTATTAGTATTATTAGTATTATTATTATTATTATTATTAGTAGTAGTATTATGATTATATTATTAGTATTATTATTATTATTATTATTATTATTATTAGGATTATTGTTATTAGAATTATATTAGTAGTATTATATTATTATTTTTATAACAATAATTGTCTGTAAATATAATGAACAATATACATTATAATATAATTCATAATAAAAACCAAGCCCGTAAACATATTCCAAGCACATCCCAACAGATACGAGGCCCCGTGTTACACGTATGACACACGTACACTGCAAGTGGGACTATGTCTTTAAGGCTTACATTAGGAAGTAGTTGTACTGTTCATACTTTTCTTTAACCCTTGCTCCTTTTCCACGCTCCTTCTAGTAGAGAAGATGTTAGTTGGGCGTTTTCTTTAAGATACTAAACCGGCAGCGCCGGGCGCGCACATTCTGGGTAATCTGGTCCAGACTGGGGTTTAAATAACAATATATTAGTTGTTTTTTCTCATATTGCTGAATATTAGATGATTCCGGGTTCCTTGGTCATCCTTTTCATTCATCCATATATGGAGCCCCCCTCCAGATCACGGAGCCCCCCCAATCTCTCACTCATTATAACTCCTATTAGAGAGCGGACCCTGGAGTGTATCCCGTACACGATGTACAGTATAAGGCGTGCGCAAGCGATGAGTCCAGTCTGTGCCAAGGATCCCACGAGTCACCACTGCTGGGAGGCTGCTCTGTGTGTCAACTACTACATGACATGAGCCGTGTTCTCTCTCTGTAGTGTCACTGAGCCCCCACCCCAGCTGCTTGTGTATTACTTTAGCAGCAGAATGAAGTATTGTGCTTGGCGCAGAGCGTCACTCTGAATTCTTCAGGACTTATTTAAAGATCTTGCTGCAGAAGCCCAGTCTGGGCCGGATCCCACCGGAGGGACCTCACCACAAGCGATCCGATCCATTCCTCACATACCAGGGGGGTCTGTATGGGAGTGTGAGACGCGCACTCACTCACTCGCACTCACGCACACACTCGCACACTCACACTCGCTCACGCACACACTCGCACACTCACACTCGCTCACGCATACACTCGCACACTCACACTCGCTCACGCATACACTCGCACACTCACACGCACACTCGCTCACGCACACTCACACACTCGCGCACTCGCACTCACACTCGCACTCGCTCACGCACACACTCTATGTAATATATATATATATCTTTCAGCTGCAGAGCTTAAGATGGAAAGTGAGAGCGTCTCCTTCCTTGGTCTCCCAGATGACTTTTGTTTTTTTTCTCTGTAATATTTCTGTAGAAAAAAAAACCCGTCCAATTGTTCTGCGCTTGTTGTCCTATTTACTGTATGTCGTTATTAAAACCAAACTTTTATTGAGATTTATGAATATATATAACACGAGAAGATGAGAACATGTGAAACATTATATATTTATGAGAGAGAGAAAAATACACAAAGCACATTTTTAAAATTGTTGTGAGAGAAGGAAACAGAAACATGCCGCGTTCCCAGAATCTCCTTATGTCCCCAGAAGTGTGTTGGATAAGCAAATACCAAGGAAATCCTGAGCCCTCCGTGGCTGGGCCTTGTGGCTGGGCCTTGTGGCTGGGCCTCCGTGGCTGGGCCTCCGTGGCTGGGCCTCCGTGGCTGGGCCTCCGTGGCTGGGCCTCCGTGGCTGGGCCTCCGTGGCTGGGCCTTGTGGGTTAGGTGCCCGTGTGTGAGATGTGGGGCTAGTACTGGTATCTCTGGGCCCATCTCTATAGTCCGGGTGGGGTTATAGATAAGATCCTCGCTCTCATTCTTATTTGAGTCACATTTCTTATCTCATTACTTGGGCACTGCTTGGTATCTCTGCCATGTTGGCTCCTGGTGCCCAGCGGGACTCTGCAGCTGTTCTATACCCCGTGTCTGTGCCCGCCTGCCCTGGTCTCCCGGCACTATTTGCCCGTGGCCCTCTCACATTCTCCTGGGGCAAACTCTGTCACAAGCCCCAGGTGGGGGGTCACAAGCCCCAGGTGGGGGGTCACAAGCCCCAGGTGGGGGGTCACAAGCCCCAGGTGGGGGGTCACAAGCCCCAGGGGGGTCTCCAGCTCCTGGGGAGACTCAGTATTTCCCCGGGTCAGGCTTTTCATCCATTGTCTCTATGCCCGTCTGCCAGGCACCCATCCTCACACAACCTGTTTCTGGTGCCACTCTCTAACATTGTCAGCCTCCTCTCCACACTCGCATCCAGTCTCTGTGACCTGGCATCTGTACCCGCCTGTCCTGACTCCTCATATTCAGCTTTCTGTGCCACTTTGTCACACACCCTGCCATCATGGTCACACAACCTGCTCCCTGCACTGACTCGCATCCAGTCATAGGGTCTCATACAGTGCCCCCCTGCCCACCCAACATACACATACATGGCCTACCATAGTCTCATACAGTGCCGCCCTGCCCACCCAACATACACATACATGGCCTACCATAGTCTCATACAGTGCCCCCTGCCCACCCAACATACACATACATGGCCTGCCATAGTCTCATACAGTGCCGCCCTGCCCACCCAACATACACATACATGGCCTACCATAGTCTCATACAGTGCCCCCTGCCCACCACGGAGGTGCCAGGCTGGACCTACCTTTCTGTCATCCGGTTTCTCTGGTGGGCCAGGAGGTGCCAGGCTGGCCCTACCTTTCTATCATCCGGTCTCTCTGGTGGCACGGAGGTGCCAGGCTGACCCTACCTTTCTGTCATCCGGTCTCTCTGTTGGCACGGAGGTGCCAGGCTGACCCTACCTTTCTGTCATCCGGTCTCTCTGGTGGCACGGAGGTGCCAGGCTGACCCTACCTTTCTGTCATCCGGTCTCTCTGGTGGCACGGAGGTGCCAGGCTGACCCTACCTTTCTGTCATCCGGTCTCTCTGGTGGCACGGAGGTGCCAGGCTGACCCTACCTTTCTGTCCGGTCTCTCTGGTGGCACGGAGGTGCCAGGCTGACCCTACCTTTCTGTCATCCGGTCTCTCTGGTGGCACGGAGGTGCCAGGCTGACCCTACCTTTCTGTCATCCGGTCTCTCTGGTGGCACGGAGGTGCCAGGCTGACCCTACCTTTCTGTCATCCGGTCTCTCTGGTGGCACGGAGGTGCCAGGCTGACCCTACCTTTCTATCGTCCGGTCTCTCTGGTGGCACGGAGGTGCCAGGCTGACCCTACCTTTCTATCATCCGGTCTCTCTGGTGGCACAGAGGTGCCAGGCTGACCCTACCTTTCTATCATCCGGTCTCTCTGGTGGCACAGAGGTGCCAGGCTGACCCTACCTTTCTGTCCAGTCTCTCTGGTGGTACGGAGGTGCCAGGCTGACCCTACCTTTCTTTCATCCGGTCTCTCTGGTGGCACAGAGGTGCCAGGCTGACCCTACCTTTCTGTCCGGTCTCTCTGGTGGCACGGAGGTGCCAGGCTGACCCTACCTTTCTGTCATCCGGTCTCTCTGGTGGCACGGAGGTGCCAGGCTGACCCTACCTTTCTGTCATCCGGTCTCTCTGGGGGCACGGAGGTGCCAGGCTGACCCTACCTTTCTGTCATCCGGTCTCTCTGGTATCACGGAGGTGCCAGGCTGACCCTACCTTTCTGTCATCCGGTCTCTCTGGTGGCACGGAGGTGCCAGGCTGACCCTACCTTTCTGTCATCCGGTCTCTCTGGTGGCACGGAGGTGCCAGGCTGACCCTACCTTTCTGTCATCCGGTCTCTCCGGTGGCACGGAGGTGCCAGGCTGACCCTACCTTTCTGTCATCCGGTCTCTCTGGTGGCACGGAGGTGCCAGGCTGACCCTACCTTTCTTTCATCCGGTCTCTCTGGTGGCACGGAGGTGCCAGGCTGACCCTACCTTTCTGTCATCCGGTCTCTGCCTTCCTGACACACCACAGATAGGGGCGCGCCCAAAAAGCACATTGGTGATAAGTGACAGGGTCACACAAGGTGTGGCATCAACTCCTTCTAGTTGTGTGATCCTGCTCCTTATACACGGAGTCTCAAGTCCTGGATAATGATTCCCGCCATCTTCTTCTTCATCTTCTTCTTCATCTTATTATTATCCATCTGACAAATTAAACTTTCCAGTCCTGCCAAAAATACCCAACATTCCTGGCGCGGCCTCTCCATAAAACCTCCAATTATTATGCTCTGCAATTGGAAAAACCTGCTGGGGCCCGCGGCCTCCCATAAAGAAGGCCGATCTGCAGAGGCTTGTCTGTGGCTTCACAATGAAGCCAACTAGTTGTATGTGCACACTATGTGGAAATTGAATTATAAATATATAATTAAGGGACACGGCAGGTTCCTGGGTGTTACTAGGTGTATAATACCCCTGGGTATCTACTTACTGACACGTGCCTATTATCCGACAAATAGTGCCTGTATGGGTCTGTTCTCTCCAGTGTATGAAGACACAGACTCTGTAATGCTGGCTTTGCAGTGCAATGTCATAGCCTATCCTGGATCACATCTTGGCTGCATGTTGCTATGCGATGGCCCCTGATAGGCTAGGGCATTGCACATTCAGCATTAGTCTCTGTCTGCATACGCTGCACAGGGCAGACCCATACAGGGACTATATGTTTGTTTTACTGCATAAAAACAGAGCTTATAAGCACTTCTTAATATAACAAAGTCCATGTCAGTAAATAGATACCCGGGATATTATACACCCAGTAAACTGCCATGTCCCTTTAAGTAAGACATATTGGGTGGTTGGTCCCCATTTGTTTCTTATCAGATCTATGTTTGAGTGACTGATTGTCTCTGCATGCTTGGCCCATTCCTCACTGGATCATCCCATTGTCTGCGGGCGGGGGGTGTCCGGGGGTCTACGCCGGGACACGTCTGGTGTCTGAGGCCTCGGGACGCGCTTCTTCCTGAGCAGGAAAATCTGGTTTCTCTTGGTTTCAGCAGCTGGCGCGCGCGGTGCCCGGTCTCGCCCTATGTCATGTCCGGCCCCGTCTGATCTTATTTATAGGATCACACTGGGTTTCCTTAGTGTTCGGAGATACCACCTCTGCTGGGAGTCCTTTCCCTGACTGTCCGCTGAGATAGAAACTGTACATTTAAGGCTATAAAATGATGCCAAGTGATTTGGGAACGGAACTAAAATCAATTAGCTGTGGTTTAGTAGTCCTTTGCGCACAGGAGGATTCTATTAAGCTTCTGCTAACTGGTTTTGTGATCGCTCTCCAACATTGCCTTATTAAATGATCATTATGTCCAGTTTTTTTCTATTGAAGAAGTAAACTTGATATTGAGGCAAAATACTCTTAGAAAACAAAAACGCTACCTATAAAAATGTTATATACGATTTTCTTTTCTCATTTGATTCTGTATGCTACTTTCCAAGGATGGTGTCACTGTAAACTAATAAGCTGTCCGTTCTGCTGAAAGCACTGGCAGTTGCAGCTGCTATATTGTGCTCTCCCTCTACTTGTGTGTATCTGTGACCCATGGAGGGTGCCGGACACGGGAGAGCCGCTCCGGTTTCGCCCCCTGACACATCGGGCCTGGTCACCGGGTGATGTTCACTCCACGCCCAGACATAATGCTTCTTTACCTGCGATGTTTTGTTACTATGACGACTAATTCAGGTTTATTATAACGAGTGTCAATCAAATCCTAATGTGACTAATTGCCCCCCACACGCCCAGACTCAGCCTCTCATTATCTAGGGTACAGGAGTGTGCCAGACAGAGCGCGTGCAATGGTGTTTCTTTATATAAAGAGATAGAGATAGACGGAGCTTATTATTTATATATTTTATTATATTTTTATATTTTTTATACATTTATAGGTTCTATTCTATACAGTGTGTGTGTGTGTGTGTGTGTGTATATATATATATATATATATATATATATATACAGTTTAAAGATGCATGTCCTAAATACATCCCTTGTAAGGTGGGCTAGAGGCACAAAGGTGGTATGTTCTGAGTCTCATTTGCATGTCACTACCCAGAATCCTTAGCTGCAGTGGTAACTGTTTACACTGAAGTCGTGTTCTTTTTACTGCAGATTTTCTTTCCTTCTAGTAAGACTATTCTAGACAATAAGTTCTCCGTGTAAAAGAAAGCTAATGGGCCCCTGTGAGGATGGCAACAATCATATTTTTTTTTATCTTGACGTTGCACTGGGGCCCTATTCTTGTGGGGGGCTTCAGTTCGATTACATTTTTATTTATTTTTTATATTTCACATACCCCCCTCAGCCTCATTAGACCTCTTAGGGGGATCTGGGGGAGTTCACTGCTGATTCTTCTATGGCCCCCTTGGCACCGGGGCCCTCTATTCGTTAGCTCCGCCTCTACTTGTAGCTTATTTTAAATATGTAGCCACTTATTTTATGTGTAAAGAAAATGATTTTTTTTGCGGGTTGTGAGAGGACGCTCCACGCTTAAATGCTCAAGGCTGTAATGGCGGCGTCAAGTCTCGTCATTATAGGGGCCATTATATGACACGTACGTCTATTATGCTCTCATCATATGAATACGGCAAAGGGTGGCACCGCGTCATCAGGAGGTGCGGGACCAGCCAACAAAGACTCATACGTTATAATATTTATGCAAGAAAAATGTCACGGCTCATACACGCCATCATTCCATGTCATGACGCCCAAGGCCTTGATAGAGGTCTCTTTGTCAGTCCAGACACAACGGAGAGATATGTGAGGGGGGGGGGGGGCGGCTGGCTCCTGTCCTTGTCTGGTATCCACATTAACCTCTGAAGCTCTAACGGCCGAGCAACCAGAGCAGATGTATAAACCCTCCTGGTATGTGCGCTGTTACCCACGGGGGGTGTGGGGAAGGGTCAGGAATAACCACGAGGAGACCAGACGTACATGACTCCACACCGAGCCTCAACCCGAGCACGATCCAAAGGATCCAAAACAGAATCCATGTTTCCCCATCTTCTACTGACAAAGTACCAACCCACAATGTGTCCCTCTACGTTACCTTAATAATTGTATAGATTAGTGTGTCCTAGTGTAGAGCGAGGGTCAAGAAAAGATACCCAAGCCCGCAGCCTAAATGTTCATCTCACTTTACATGGTAGAGCGAGAGGTCACTAGAGACCTCCACCAATCCTGTTCCCCATTTCTTCTTTACCCACCCACAGCCACCTTATATTGCACAATTGTCATGGCAGAACCACCATTACTGGTCACATGACCAACCTAAAGGCTCAGGCCACCAGAAAGGCCCTGCATGGAGATGTATCCTAAGAATGCTCCCCCCCACTCGTCCTCCTTGCTTCCCCCTCATGCCCCCTTCTATCAGTGCTTCCTCCTTTCTCCTCCCCACTTTCCATTATGTCCCCTCTTATGGACGTACCCCGAGATCCTTAGTATTATTACACCTTCTTATATGAGTAATATGTCCCATGTGCTGGTCTCATTGGCCACTTGGTATGGTCCCGTCCTGCCCATGTACCCTGGAGTAAGGTCATGCTATCAGATGGTAGTAATGGGCACATAGGACAAATGCCGGGGCCACAATAGATTAGAGGACCATATACTCTCCACCCTACGTACATTCTTTCTAGAGTACATTCCTCGTATGTTGACTCACTTTTACATATATGACACGCCGGCACTATCTGTCAGCCACTCCTTTGTAAGGTGTTGCAAGGTTAAGATGCATGTCTTAGATAAAGCTGCAATGCAGAGAATCTGAAGGATGTCCGACATGTTTGTCTTCGCTGTTACTTGGCCGGGTATTCAGTGTTGGGCGCCGCACTCTGGGCCCCCGAGCCTTATAGTAGCCACAAATTGCATTGTATCCGGTATGTAAAGGTTGGGCCGTGTTTACATTTCTGATGGATTCCTGTCGTGGTATTTCACCTATTCTAGACTTGCCGGTTTTTTTCCTTCTAGGTCAGCGCCATGATGACAGATGACCCGCCATGTCACTCCTCCCCAATTCCCAGATTAAACCCCCTTCTAGTTCAGATTTGCTGGTCTCCAATAGCCCTTTTCCTTTTAGATCAGCTCGGTGCCATGTGGACAGATGAACCCCCAAGTCGGTCAATATTTACATCTCAAGCACATTCAAGTACTTTCTGCAAGACCCCAAGATGGGTGACCTCATGTGATCTTCAGCTTTAGATACTTAGACATTTTGCAATCCTCGAAGGTGAAAGCTCTGTGGCTGTAGAAGAACATAAGGTGGGGGGGGGGGGGGGGGGGAGGCTCCTCTCCTCTCATGCCCGGCTCCTCTCCTCTCTGTACCCGCACTCTCTCCTATGCCAGGCCTCTCTCCTCTCTGTACCCGTGCTCTCTCCTATGCCAGGCCCCTCTGTACCCATGCTCTCTCCTATGCCAGGCCCCTCTGTACCCATGCTTTCTCCTATGCCAGGCCCCTCTGTACCCATGCTCTCTCCTATGCCAGGCCCCTCTGTACCCATGCTCTCTCCTATGCCAGGCCCCTCTGTACCCATGCTCTCTCCTATGCCAGGCCCCTCTGTACCCATGCTCTCTCCTATGCCAGGCCCCTCTGTACCCATGCTCTCTCCTATGCCAGGCCCCTCTGTACCCATGCTCTCTCCTATGCCAGGCCCCTCTGTACCCATGCTCTCTCCTATGCCAGGCCCCTCTGTACCCATGCTCTCTCCTATGCCAGGCCCCTCTGTACCCATGCTCTCTCCTATGCCAGGCCCCTCTGTACCCATGCTCTCTCCTATGCCAGGCCCCTCTGTACCCATGCTCTCTCCTATGCCAGGCCTCTCTGTACCCATGCTCTCTCCTATGCCAGGCCTCTCTGTACCCATGCTTTCTCCTATGCCAGGCCCCTCTGTACCCATGCTCTCTCCTATGCCAGGCCCCTCTGTACCCATGCTCTCTCCTATGCCAGGCCCCTCTGTACCCATGCTCTCTGCTATGCCAGGCCCCTCTGTACCCATGCTCTCTGCTATGCCAGGCCCCTCTGTACCCATGCTCTCTGCTATGCCAGGCCCCTCTGTACCCATGCTCTCTTCTATGCCAGGCCCCTCTGTACCCATGCTCTCTGTACCCATGCTCTCTCCTATGCCAGGCCCCTCTGTACCCATGCTCTCTCCTATGCCAGGCCCCTCTGTACCCATGCTCTCTCCTATGCCAGGCCCCTCTGTACCCACGCTCTCTCCTATGCCAGGCCCCTCTGTACCCACGCTCTCTCCAATGCCAGGCCTCTCTCCTCCCTGGTCTCTCGGTACCCACGCTCTCTCCTATGCCAGGCCTCTCGGTACCCACGCTCTCTCCTATGCCAGGCCTCTCGGTACCCACGCTCTCTCCTATGCCAGGCCCCTCTCCTCCCTGGCCTCTCTGTACCCACGCTCTCTCCAATGCCAGGCCTCTCTCCTCCCTGGTCTCTCGGTACCCACGCTCTCTCCTATGCCAGGCCTCTCGGTACCCACGCTCTCTCCTATGCCAGGCCTCTCGGTACCCACGCTCTCTCCTATGCCAGGCCCCTCTCCTCCCTGGCCTCTCTGTACCCATGCTCTCTCCTATGCCAGGCCCCTCTGTACCCATGCTCTCTCCTATGCCAGGCCTCTCTGTACCCATGCTCTCTCCTATGCCAGGCCTCTCTGTACCCATGCTTTCTCCTATGCCAGGCCCCTCTGTACCCATGCTCTCTCCTATGCCAGGCCCCTCTGTACCCATGCTCTCTCCTATGCCAGGCCCCTCTGTACCCATGCTCTCTGCTATGCCAGGCCCCTCTGTACCCATGCTCTCTGCTATGCCAGGCCCCTCTGTACCCATGCTCTCTGCTATGCCAGGCCCCTCTGTACCCATGCTCTCTCCTATGCCAGGCCCCTCTGTACCCATGCTCTCTGTACCCATGCTCTCTCCTATGCCAGGCCCCTCTGTACCCATGCTCTCTCCTATGCCAGGCCCCTCTGTACCCATGCTCTCTCCTATGCCAGGCCCCTCTGTACCCACGCTCTCTCCTATGCCAGGCCCCTCTGTACCCACGCTCTCTCCAATGCCAGGCCTCTCTCCTCCCTGGTCTCTCGGTACCCACGCTCTCTCCTATGCCAGGCCTCTCGGTACCCACGCTCTCTCCTATGCCAGGCCCCTCTCCTCCCTGGCCTCTCTGTACCCACGCTCTCTCCAATGCCAGGCCTCTCTCCTCCCTGGTCTCTCGGTACCCACGCTCTCTCCTATGCCAGGCCTCTCGGTACCCACGCTCTCTCCTATGCCAGGCCTCTCGGTACCCACGCTCTCTCCTATGCCAGGCCCCTCTCCTCCCTGGCCTCTCTGTACCCACGCTCTCTCCAATGCCAGGCCTCTCTCCTCCCTGGTCTCTCGGTACCCACGCTCTCTCCTATGCCAGGCCTCTCGGTACCCACGCTCTCTCCTATGCCAGGCCTCTCGGTACCCACGCTCTCTCCTATGCCAGGCCTCTCGGTACCCACGCTCTCTCCTATGCCAGGCCCCTCTCCTCCCTGGCCTCTCTGTACCCACGCTCTCTCCAATGCCAGGCCCCCTCTCCTCCCTGGTCTCTCGGTACCCACGCTCTCTCCTATGCCAGGCCTCTCGGTACCCACGCTCTCTCCTATGCCAGGCCTCTCGGTACCCACGCTCTCTCCTATGCCAGGCCCCTCTCCTCCCTGGCCTCTCTGTACCCACGCTCTCTCCAATGCCAGGCCTCTCTCCTCCCTGGTCTCTCGGTACCCACGCTCTCTCCTATGCCAGGCCTCTCTCCTATGCCAGGCCTCTCTCCTATGCCAGGCCTCTCTCCTATGCCAGGCCTCTCTCCTATGCCAGGCCTCTCTCCTATGCCAGGCCTCTCTGTACCCACGCTCTCTCCTATGCCAGGCCTCTCGGTACCCACGCTCTCTCCTATGCCAGGCCTCTCTCCTATGCCAGGCCTCTCTCCTATGCCAGGCCTCTCTCCTATGCCAGGCCTCTCTCCTATGCCAGGCCTCTCTCCTATGCCAGGCCTCTCTGTACCCACGCTCTCTCCTATGCCAGGCCTCTCTCCTATGCCAGGCCTCTCTCCTATGCCAGGCCTCTCTCTGCCATGCCCAGCCTCCCCAGACTCCCACGCTTATATTATTTTTCAAACTCCAATTCCCTGGAATGTTATCAATGAAAGTGCAAACCGTTTGTGGTCAGGTCCGAGTTAATCATCTTCCCGTCATAAAATGTGTAAATACTCCCCGACCAATCAGAAGGCTTGTGTTCATTTAAACGAAAACTGAACACGAACAGACGTGTTTAACCACTTCACTGCTGTTCTGATTGTTCTTTCTGAACCACCTCTCCGAGGCTGCCCAAGCTGTCCTCTCCCCTTTCTTGTGCGAGATCAGCAGATTCCCCCAACTCTTATATCTGTAATGTCTGCCAGCTGAGATAACGAAGCCGAACGCACATACAGATCGCCATCATATAAAGTAATCCTCTGCCAGTCTCCTCCTTTATGGACAGTAGCAGTGGGCCCCTACACTATTGTGGGCCCCGGTGCTTTGCACCTGCTGCACCAACAGTAGCTCTTGCACTGCCCATTCCCATTTATACTCCCTACAAGATCAGGACGACATGCGTGTGCGCACCATCAGGACGACATGCGTGTGCGCACCATCAGGACGACATGCGTGTGCGCACCATCAGGACGACATGCGTGTGCGCACCATCAGGACGACATGCGTGTGCGCACCATCAGGACGACATGCATGTGCGCACCATCAGGACGACGTGTGTGTGCGCACCATCAGGACGACATGCGTGTGCGCACCATCAGGACGATCACCTCTTCCGTGTATGAGTTACCACAACTGTCTAAAACAGGAACCAGACCCCGGCGTCCGGACCTTAGGACACAGTATTGCTTCCTGAATTGTGCAGCCCCCCCCGAGGCCCCTGATCATACGGGTCATACGAGACAAGCAGACTGTAATCCTAATTAGCACATTAAAGAGGCTAATTAATATGCACAAGCTGCTCATTTGTATATAAATACAGCAACAACATAGAATTTCCCAATTGATTCAAATTAGAAACAAATGGATAACACAACATATATGGTCCGTATGCAGCACGAAGTCTTGCCGGCCTCACAATTTATTTTATCTCATTGCGCGGCGGTCCTTTTTAACTCTTTTGTAGCTCTAGCATCTGATCTTATCTTAGCCCAGACCAGGTGCCCGTCCCAAGGACCCGACGCACAGTCCCCACTAACAGCCCCATACGGTCCTTTAAGGAGAACATCAAAAGTAACAAAGAACATCTTGTGTCTGCGAGTCGAGGAGGAGTCTTGTGTTGTGTGTTTTTTTTTAAACCCCATAAAAGTCTGAGCCTGTGGGATGTGGTAGAACTTTCCATTGCACCAGTCGGTGAGTCACTTGCGGGGGGGGGGGGGGGGGGGGGGGCGTGGGGGGGGGTGTACCCAGAATCACTGACTTGCAGGAGAAGCCTTGAGGAAGTGCAGTTTTTAAAATAAAAAAAAATAAAAAAGGGGAAAAAAAATCCTTGTGCTGCTTCCCCTGGATGTTCTTCCAACGAGCTGCGCCTGGGCCTGTGTGTGGTGGTCTGTTAGATCCCATTATCTAACTCCTCCTTCTCACCTATCCCTCCACTAGTAAATAACAAAACACCCTTCGAGATACAGCTATTATATATAGATATATATGTGTGTTTATAGCTGTGATGAAACAAAGACAAGATGGAGCGTTCTATATATGTAAATGTTTTGGGGTTTATGGGTACTGAGGTCCTTGTTAATAAACACATTTTGCCCGTTCTTTAGCTTTTTGGGGGGCTTTATACATTCTCTGTGTTGGACGCTGCATCTTCACAAGTATCCCCGCCAGTAAAACAAAGAGCCCCACATGTCATGGCAGCTGCTCCGATCCTTCCAGGAGCAGCTGGTTTTGCCAACAACTGGCGCAGCTTAGCAGAGCGCCTGGCACAGGTCTATAGGGTGTGTCCGACTCCATATTGTGACAAAACAGAAAAGGCCCGGACACAACCAAGGACTCTCTTATGTCTTTCTGGTTTTCTCCCTCTTCGCCAACAATGTGTTTGGCTATTTGGGATCCATCCAAACCCAAGTCCAACAGGTCTCAGCTGCTGTGAGCCCCACCCCAACAGTTGTCATGTACTCTGTGTAATTATAGGATCCATGTTTAAAGTACATACAGAAAGCTTTGTGTCGGAGCCGGACCGCAATGATCTTACAAGTCCATCCGGGGCCCTGAAACACGGTACAAACGTTCTAATACAGGCGCTCATCCTGTCCCAACTGGACTACCCAATCCTCACTGGCCATCCATTCACCCATCTGTCTCCAATCCATTCTAGATGCCTCTGCAAGACTCCCCCACCTTACCCACCACTCCTATCACTCTGCACCTCCCAGGAAGTCCCCCCAATACACATACAAGGCCCCCAATATGGTCCCGACACCCTACATCTGTTCATCTCCAAATATCCACCAAAATGCCCCCTTCTATCTGCTCTCTTCCACCTCTGCAGTTGTCCTCCTAATCCCACCTATTGGATTTGGCCTCCTAATCCCACCTACTGGATTTGTCCTCCTAATCCCACCTATTGGATTTGGCCTCCTAATCCCACCTATTGGATTTGGCCTCCTAATCCCACCTATTGGATTTGTCCTCCTAATCCCACCTATTGGATTTGTCCTCCTAATCCCACCTATTGGATTTGTCCTCCTAATCCCACCTATTGGATTTGTCCTCCTAATCACACCTACTGGATTTGGCCTCCTAATCCCACCTATTGGATTTGGCCTCCTAATCCCACCTATTGGATTTGGCCTCCTAATCCCACCTATTGGATTTGGCCTCCTAATCCCACCTATTGGATTTGGCCTCCTAATCCCACCTATTGGATTTGTCCTCCTAATCCCACCTATTGGATTTGTCCTCCTAATCCCACCTATTGGATTTGTCCTCCTAATCCCACCTATTGGATTTGGCCTCCTAATCCCACCTATTGGATTTGGCCTCCTAATCCCACCTACTGGATTTGGCCTCCTAATCCCACCTACTGGATTTGGCCTCCTAATCCCACCTATTGGATTTGGCCTCCTAATCCCACCTACTGGATTTGGCCTCCTAATCCCACCTACTGGATTTGGCCTCCTAATCCCACCTACTGGATTTTTTTCCATACAGTGATTGGATCATAACATCTGAATGATATTACCCAGAATTCTTAGCATCAATAAAACTTCTGTTTCAGCATTGCTCCTCTCGGGATCGGGTTTATGGATCAGAAAACTCCTGAATTGATTGATTACATGTAGGTACAAAGTGGGAGCAAGCCTTGGGATGAGATGATAGAGCCCTAGCTCCAGGGCCTTCCTGTTAAACTCAATTTGCTGTATTTTATTATCATGCCACTATCTATAGTCTGTGACTCCTCTCGTTTTGATCGGATATTGGTTTATTAAAGTGGCAGGCTCACATTCCTCTGTTCTTAGGGACGAGTATCGAGCCATTACTATGGATCATAATAACTTGTATATCTGGAATACACTTATTGAGCTATGATTGACCCATTTTTGGGAAGTTTCCTGACATCCGTGGCCTTGCGCTGTGTAAACACCCGTCCCCTTGAGCTTCCGCTCTGATATGTTTGACATTTCGGTACAAGGACAGTTTGTAGAGCGCTGACATTTCCATATTTCTAGATGGATTCATCAAAAATCCCCCATGACCATATTTGTTTACCTTTCCTCTGTTGGCTTCATAGCCCGCAAAGGTCACACATTAAGCCAGACCACTTTGCTGACCCTCCTACACAAGGAGGCCTTCATTGTCGTCTCCAAGCTTGTAAAAAAAAAAAAGATCAAAGAAACCTTGATTGGCGTCTTTAGGTTTCGCCTCCTTTTCTGGTGACCACATCTTTGTGGAGTTTTCTCCAACATAAATGGCGCCCAACATGGGGCAGTTGTAGAGGAAATTGTAATGGTGTTATTATGACTGATGATACTCATTGAACTGAAATCATCCAGCCTCCAATAGCCTGGACCCTGACTAGTCTGCTCTCCATATTATATCTGCCCCAGAGATCTGTGTCTGTTACTTTCACAGCAGAGAGCCCAAATAAATTGCAAAGAACAATGAATTGGCATATAAATGTAGTTAGATGAGTGGCCCCTGGACACGGCGCATCCTATTTCCATCTCCGTCCAGACTTCCTTCCTCCTGGCACAGCCGTGTACAACTGATTAAACAATCTTTTAATAATTAGTCATCAACGTGTCATATTGCCGTAATCGTGCCAATTTATATCCTGTACATGGCATTGCTTCAAAATGGCATTATTAAGAACCTTTTTATTAATCGCCAACATTTTGCATCTTATATGAAATCGAAGGAGTAGAGGAACCTGGTTCCTCCCACCTAAGGAAGTTGATGAGCTGAAGCCAAAATGGCAGATTCCACAGTGGCATAAGTGCATTTAAACAGTGATCCTGTGGTAGATTGTTTCATTCCAAAATCAGGTTGCAGAGCTTCAAGTGTAGTTCTTCAAATGAGTACATTTCAGCTCTGGACGTGCCGGGGGGGGGTGACCAATGGAAAAGGTCCAGTAGGCGGCTATTGGGGGACTTAATGACAGAAAAGCGCCAATCCTGAGCAGCCTGAAGGGGGCAGCTCGGGGATTATTTGGAGATAAAAATGGATGTTGGGAGTTGGGCACTTATTGTATATCTGTAGGGTATGGAGAGGCTGGGGGGTGGCAGCGCGAGAGGGCGAGGGTGGATGGGTCTGCCAGAGACCGGTGATTGGATGGAGGTGACCCTGAGCGTGTGAATTATAATGGTTGTAGTGTAAGAAGGTGGCAACGTCTTGAACATTTACATGGTATCGGCCCCCCAATGGCGTGCGTCTTATTGTGGTCAGACTATGGGAAGTGACTCCTCGCGCACCAGGACCTCTTATTTACCCCATGTATAAGTCTTTGTGTCTAAAGGGGAAGTTCCACCAAAGACATTTTCATGATCGGCTTTCAGGATAAGGATAAAGACGTCTGGTTTCCCTTTAGTCCATGTGAGGAGTGGTCTTATTATATATGCTTCCACTGACCTTATCATCCTGAGCTAAACTTGAACTGGCTCTTGGTCTTTGAGATGTCTTGGAACATATATTGGTTGTTCAGGGTGTCCAACTCTCCGTGACCCAATGGACCTGAGCTGCCAGGCACATCTGTCAGCCACTGCCCCTCTGAGCTCCCTCAAGCTCATGTTCATCACTTCAATCTATCCATCTTCAGAGTCTATCAGCTACTCCATCACTTGAGAGGAATACTCCACATCCCTAATTGGCACCTATACATTGCATATGTTGGTTGTTACAGGAATAGATTGCAAGCTCCTCTCCCTTTATCTCGCTACGTCCTGTTTGCTCTATCACAGCCAACTAGTAAATGTTTAATACAGCGCTGCAGATACCCGAAGGCGGGGCCTGGCACGCGCTCGCCTTATTCAGATCGTGCCAATGACACCATTAGCGGCTGCACTGCAAGCCATACAGAGCTCACCTGTCTCCAGGTACCTTATCTACAGTCAGTGTTTGTTGTACCGATCTGAGATAATGGCTTGTTTTATCTACCAGACAACCAGACCTGAATGAATGGATTTACATAGAAACCTAGATAAGAACCAAACGAGGCCCATCGAGTCTGTCATCCTGTATGCCAAAACCTTGTCACTTGTGTATAATTAATTATATGCTATGCTCAAAGCTGTGTAATACAGTAACCATATGTCTAAAAGGAGCCATGTATAAAGTGGGATTGTATAAAGAGACTGTGGGCTTATTTGCATGTCCCCGCCCAGTTTACCAGAGTCCAGTGCAATATCTGAGCAGGAAATACATTAACTTATATTTTTTAGGCCTTGGAATAGGGACCAACTGTACTATTATATGTATATATAATGAGGATGAATGGTTGTGGTCACTGCCGAGGAGAGGTACAACCGCCATCTTTGTGACCTATGCTATTGGTACTGGATATGAGTTCTTGTGACCAGAACCTTAGATTGGCCTGTGGGGTGGTGGGACTATCCCCAGCGATGGGGCCCAGTGTGTGTGTGTGATCTCTATTCAGGAGAATATAAAGCAGCTGGAAGAGCCAGAGTATCCACCAGCATTGTGTGGGTTAATAACCGCCATGCTTATCTCTCATGGGATGTGCGGATGTGGTCGGCTTCCCATGGAACTCAAGAAAGACTAAACTTCTCATAAGACGCCCACCATGCCAGGGGCCCGGGCAGGCCCATTGTCCATTTTCAGTTTCCAAATGTAAAATAAATCGTGACGTGCCCAGTTTGGGGCTTTCATTGAGTTTTTGACACTTTTCCCGTTTTTATTATTTAATGTTTTTAATATCCTCCAAATCCGGATGTGAGTGACGAATCGTCCAGGTATTGAGGGTGTGGCGCTGCTCTGTCAACACACCTTGGGGTGTGCACGGCAGCCAAAACATGTTAAGCTTGGATTACGGGCTCCCATCATGCCAATAACAGACAAACACCGTCATGAGGAGACGACTTGGCCGCCAAGGACTTATCTGGGTTTGTACTGGAAGGATGTGCCACTTATCTACTACCCTTTCTGTATATAGTTGTTGTTGTTTAGACGTTCAGTCATTTCCAACTCTCCTTGACCCAAATGATCGCAGCATATCTGTCAGCCACTTCTCCATTGAGATCCCTCAATCTCATGTTCATTGCTTCAATTACCTCATCTATCCATCTCCACCTCTGCTGTCCCTTCCTTCTTATGCCTTCAATCTTTCCCAGCATCCGAGTCTTCTCATGAAATGGACAAAATATTTGAGCGTCCACCTCATGATCAAACCTTCCAGTGAACACTTTGGCTTCATTTTCTGTAGTATTGATTGGTTGGATCTTCTTCACCGACTCCACAGTCCCAAGGCGTCAATTCTCCGGGGCTCAGACTTCTTTATGGTCCAGCTCGCACATCCGGATGTTACTACTGGGAATACCAGACGTCTAACTATGCAGACCTTTGTTGGTAGTGATAGAGCTTTACTTTTCACTAACTTGTCCAGACTTGCCATAACTTCCCTCCTTGGGATGCCTTTGCATTTCATGGCTACAGTCACCATCTGAAGAGATCTTTGAGCCCAGAAAAATAAAATATGTCACTGCCTCCACTTCTGTATATAGTACTTTTACATATTACCCCCTAAGTCTTCCAACTTCAATCATGACCTCTTGTTCTTGCATTCTGAGTTTTCTCTCCTGAAATTGATTAAACCTTGTGATATATTTGTAGGTCTCTCTCATATCCCCCTCTTTACATAATCTGATCGTGCACCCTCGCTCGCATACACTCACTTACTCGTGCACACTCGCTCACACATGCACCCACGCTCGTACATACGTGCACACTCACTCTTGCACGCACCCTCACAGATGCACACACTCTTGTACACTTGCACACGCACTCTTGCACACATATACTCACTTACTCGTGCACACTCGCACATGCACGTACTCTTGCACACTCGCACATGCACACGCACGCACTCTTGCACACTCGCACATGCACACGCACGCACTCTTGCACACTTGCAGCTCTGTGCATGTGGGAGGCTCCAGGTTTATTTACGGAGAAGCTAAAACCGTATCATGATGTGTCAGAGAGGAAACGCCATGCGGGATCCTTCCAGACAGCAAGCCCCAAACCCACCCAGACAGTTACCAGAGCAACCCCACTACAAACACCCGCAGCCCCCCCCGCTCGTGGTGTTTCCATTTCTGTCACAGGGACAGAGTGATGATGACTCACGGGATCCAGGCCCTGCAGGGACCGGGCTGGGTCCTCCTTTGTGTGAGAACTAGATACAGAGACATTAACCTATAACTGTACAGGGCATGCTGGCATAGACTAGGGGGCGGCAGAGATAAAATAACACACCCCGCAGTACTGACAGAGTGGGCAAGACTGAATGATTGGGGGCGAAAGAGGTCAGGGAGGGTGGAGGAGGGGATAAAGGAGAGGGGGGGGAATAAGAGGGGGGGGTGTAGAGAGAGAGGGGGGAGGAATAAGGGGGGGGTGTAGTGAGAGGGGGAGGAATAAGGGGGGGTGTAGTGAGAGGGGGGAGGAATAAGGGGGGTGTAGTGAGGGGGGGAAGGATAAGGGGGGTGTAGTGAGGGGGGGAGAAATAAGGGGGGGTGTAGTGAGAGGGGGAGGGATAAGGGGGGTGTAGTGAGAGGGGGAGGGATAAGGGGGGTGTAGTGAGGGGGGAGAAATAAGGGGGGGGGTGTAGTGAGAGGGGGAGGAATAAGGCGGGTGTAGTGAGAGGGGGAGGGATAAGGGGGGTGTAGTGAGAGGGGGAGGGATAAGGGGGGTGTAGTGAGAGGGGGAGGGATAAGGGGGGTATAGTGAGAGGGGCAGGGATAAGGGGGGTATAGTGAGGGGGGGAGGGATAAGGGGGGTGTAGTGAGGGGGGAGAAATAAGGGGGGGTGTAGTGAGAGGGGGAGGGATAAGGGGGGTGTAGTGAGAGGGGGAGGGATAAGGGGGGTGTAGTGAGGGGGGGAGGGATAAGGGGGGTGTAGTGAGGGGGGAGAAATAAGGGGGGGTGTAGTGAGAGGGGGAGGAATAAGGCGGGTGTAGTGAGAGGGGGAGGGATAAGGGGGGTGTAGTGAGAGGGGGAGGGATAAGGGGGGTATAGTGAGAGGGGCAGGGATAAGGGGGGTATAGTGAGGGGGGGAGGGATAAGGGGGGTGTAGTGAGGGGGGAGAAATAAGGGGGGGTGTAGTGAGGGGGGAGGGATAAGGGGGGTGTAGTGAGAGGGGGAGGGATAAGGGGGGTGTAGTGAGAGGGGGAGGGATAAGGGGGGTGTAGTGAGGGGGGAGAAATAAGGGGGGGTGTAGTGAGAGGGGGAGGGATAAGGGGGGTGTAGTGAGAGGGGGAGGGATAAGGGGGGTGTAGTGAGAGGGGGAGGGATAAGGGGGGTGTAGTGAGAGGGGGAGGGATAAGGGGGGTGTAGTGAGAGGGGGAGGGATAAGGGGGGTGTAGTGAGAGGGGGAGGGATAAGGGGGGTGTAGTGAGAGGGGGAGGGATAAGGGGGGTGTAGTGAGAGGGGGAGGGATAAGGGGGGGTGTAGTGAGAGGGGGAGGAATAAGGCGGGTGTAGTGAGAGGGGGAGGGATAAGGGGGATATAGTGAGGGGGGAGGGATAAGGGGGTGTAGTGAGGGGAGCGCAGTAGTTTATACAACGCTATTTCTCCTGCCAGTTACTTATTAAACGCCGGCCCTGCCTGGGATCTCTCAGATAATGCGCGCAAGATATATATATATCATCACCAGCGTGCCATATGATCATTTCCTCTCTGTAGTATGAGCTTGTCCACAGGTGATGGGATATTGTATACAGTGGTGCAGCAGGTGCAAAGCACCGGGCCAACAACAGGTTAATCTAAATGTATTCCATAAGGATGGCAGATAAATATTTTATAGAAAGGTGATCTGATCATCTATCATTTTGGGGCTTTTTATACTGACCCCATGGGGTGGATATAGAAGTTGCAAGGCGACCCCAAATGTATTTTCACCGGGGCCCTCCATTGACTAGCTCTGCCAATGATTGGATGTCCTCCCCTAACTAGTCTATATTCACACTAGTATATCATTTATTGTATATTATGTATTTTGCATTTATCTCTTTCCCTCTTTGTGCAGCATTATATCCGTCCATTGATCACATTAAATGATTTCCTGCCGTATGGGAGGCGCCACATTAGTAAGGTGGTATACAGACATAACGCCTAGTCTCCAGGCCGCTGGTGTACAGAGGATGCCATGAAAACTTTCCATTGATTTCCTTCTGCCACTAACATTTGGAACCCATCCAGCATTGGCTGGGGTTTGGGTGAAACGTGCGCGGGTTTCCATCGCTATTTCTGCACATTCTTCCTCTGTGCATCCTCCAGTCTGGAGTGGGGTTGGATGAAGATTATTCCAGAAATTGGCATCTGTTGGTTTGGAAATAATAGGATGAGTCAGAGCTGAAACGTGGCACTGGGGTGTGATTATCTGAATGGATCGTGTCCCAGCCTTTCCTGGTATTACTGGGCCAAACTGAATCGGATATTCCTATATATGCGTCACACTGGAGGGCCTTTAAAGGACCACTTTTTTTCTATGTTGTCTTTTGAATAACTAAACTTGATGCTAAAACATAATCTCCTTTTGCATTTTTATAGCAAACTATTTTTCACTACAGGCATCCATTTTCTTTTGTCAGCAGATTCTGTCACTTTCACAGGAGGGCGAAAATGGTTCATACAGATAATTTGTCTCATGAGTGCGGTGGTGGGGATTTAGATAAGACTGGAGCCATAGGAAGTATTACATATTAATATTATGTATTCATATTCGGTATAGGTGTCAGTATCACTTATACCTGTTAGTATTGCGTACAACTATTAGTATTACGTATTAGTATTACGGACAGGTATTAGTATTACGTACAAGTATTGGTATTACGGACAGGTATTAGTATTATGTATTAGTATTACGGACAGGTATTAGTATTACGGACAGGTATTAGTATTACGGACAGGTATTAGTATTACGTACAAGTATTGGTATTACGGACAGGTATTAGTATTATGTATTAGTATTACGGACAGGTATTAGTATTACGGACAGGTATTAGTATTACGTACAAGTATTGGTATTACGGACAGGTATTGATATTACGGACAGGTATTGATATTACGGACAGGTATGGGTATTACGGACGGGTATGGGTATTACGGACGGGTATGGGTATTACGGACGGGTATGGGTATTACGGACGGGTATGGGTATTACGTATTGGTATTACGTACGGGTGTCGGTATTACGTACGGGTGTCGGTATTACGTACGGGTGTCGGTATTACGGACAGGTATTGGTCCCTCCCCATCACATGCAGACTCCTCCTATGTCTATGTGTGTGCGCGTAGCGCTGGGTGTGGCGTTCCAGTAGTTTGTGACGCTTCTCTATATGGCTCTTACATGGTAATATATAACATTCCCAAGCTGCATTGCTCCTTTCATCAGACGTTAACCCTTTCACTGGCAGGGGAGGCTGCAGCACTTTGTAACTCTGCCAGTGAAAGGGTTAATGGGGATCACCGCTCCTCTGCTGGGTGTGGGGTACGACAGTTTCTGTTCCTTCACCAGAAACCATAGCTGGGTTGAGCCGTTGTCCTCCTCCCTCCCTGATTTTGGGAGGTTTCCTCCTCCTCTCCCAGCCGGCTGTGCAGGTCACTGAGCCCCGAGGAGATGATCTGTCATCTCACCCTATCAGGGCGTTCCTGGTAATGTAATACATGAGGTGTGCAGAGATTGGGCAGGCGAGTGGTAAACAATCCGATATAACCAGGCCTGGAGATGGGCCACACCACAGTATATAGAGGGGCTTCAGATGATAGGAAACCCCTCGGAAAACCACAAGGTCCCCATGGGAGAGAAGTAAAGTAACAGACGAGGAGTCTGACCAAGAACCTAATTAGATGGAAACATGTCATAAATATATATTTTTTAATAAGGAGAACCTATTTGTATGTGCTGGATCCTGCACCTTGTGTATGTGAGAAGATCATTTATATTTTTGCAGGCAGAGCTTGCATTTATTGACGCAAGCTTCTAAGCATATGCATGGGAGGGGGTAGGGTTCTAATGTATTGTATATTATCAGCCAATCATAGAGGAGATGTTCTATATTAATTAGCCAGTGAACACTAACAGAACAATCTTCTAGCTGAATCGGGCCTCCATATGCATCTGCTTACTCTGCCTAACAGTAAATCTGGCCGTGGCACTATTGGTGGACCTTGCGTGCCATACATTTTAATAGTATTTTTTAATAAATCTACATGTTTCTTTAAAAAAAAGTGTGTGTAGTTTATCTGATACATATATAAGTAATTTGTTGTTCAGTCGTGTCCAACTTTCCATGACAGCAGCACATCTGTCAGCCACTGCCCCTATGCGCTCCCTTAAGCTCATGTTCATTACTTCAACTACCTCATCTATCCATCTTCACCTCTGCCGCCCCCTTCTTTGTGTGCTTCAATCTTTCCCATCTTCTCCAGGGAATCCTGTCTTCTCCTGACATGGCCAAAATATTTGAGCTTCAGCCTCATGATCAAACCTTCCAGTGAACAGTTTGGCTTCATTTCCTGCAGTATTGTAGGGACTCTGAGCAGTGTTCTCCAACACCACAGTTCAAAGCCGTCAATTCTACAGACCTATTTATGGTCCTGTTCGCACATCCGTCTGTTACTACTGGGAATACCAGAGATCTAACGGAGGACCTTTTGTCGATATATTGTTACTATTTAGTAGTTTGTCCTGACTTGCCATAGCTTTCCTCCCCAGAAGCAGGCACACATACAAACATAATATTGCGTTATTGTATTGGGGGAAATGTAGATGTGATTTTAAGGGTACTCAGGCAGCGCTTCAGCCACTTCATACGTGTTCTCATGTTATACTTCATACGTGTTCTCATGTTTTACATCATGTACTTTCCTGCTGCGATTCATCCCAACAAAGCGTCTATAAATAGGGCATTCCAAGCTCCTGGCAGCGGCTGCGCACTGACGTCTGGGCGTCTGATGGAGATTTGTGCCGCCTGAGCGCGATCTCCCCATAAACCAGATGTGGATGATCAGAGGATGTTTGTCCTCGCTAAGTAGTGGAAACTTGGGTAGAGTTTATATGGAGCGCCGGCTCTTGGACGCTCGCCTGGAGGAGCATTTACTGGAGGCAGCGTGAGTGCGTCCCATAGTGCTCGGCGGTGTAATCATCCTGCACTTCTGTACACGTTGTGTAAACAAGAGGATTATGGGAATATCTCTACATGAGCAATAATTTCCAGAAGCACCACGGACCCGGCTCAAAGACCTTATGCGTGAAGAACTAAACGCCAAGAAACGCGACCTATACATTTATATCTCTATGCGCAATTGTCTTTTTTTTTTTTACGGCAGATTATCCTGTCTGCTACATTCTCAAGAAGTTTGCAAACTAACGAGCTTTCCATTAGTCCTGCTAAGATGCTACATTTCCATTGTGCAGATAGAAGCTTCCAAACCATTCAAGCTCCTCCCACTAGGAAGTATTCTGTCTCTAGCGCGACATTAACGCGTTTCTGACTCCAGACGAAACCTGCGGGTTCACGTCACAAAATCTCTTCTTTCAGACACAAACATTTCTTTTTCTCAGAACATAAACTAAGACTTACTGTGACTGATAAGGAACCCGCAAAGGAACCGAGTTATTTTTTAGGAGATTTTGAAAACAAATTTGAGGGTGAAAACGCAAATAAAAATGCTTTGTCCATGGAGACTGCCCAGCCTCTTATCTGCACTGAACCTCCGGTCCATGTGGTTCTGGGGATCCCAAAGTACCAGATCTGCGCCCGGATTACCCATACAGCAGGACTTCCTTATACTACTATATATATATATATATACATATACATATACACATACAGTGTGTGCGTCCGTGTGATGATGCGCAGTGGGGTTTAGGTCTCGAGACGTGCTTGGGCGGTCCAATTTGGAAATGACGGGATTAAAATTTTAACGCTGGCAGGGCTGCTTGCCGCACAATGTGAGGATTTTGGTCCTCTGAGCACCTTCGGCGCTCATTGCGAGCCTCTCCCCCTGTGTATTTCAAGTTTCCTGCTTTGCAATGATCACCTTCGGCGCTCATCGCCAGCCTCTCCCACTTGAGGTGCTCATCCTGGCGCTCATTGCGAGCCTTTCCTTTCACCTACTGTGCTCATTGCAGGGTTTGTGCTTGGGGACGCCATGTCTCTCTTTCCACCATCTCCCCCGCGTCCCTTTCCGTTGTCTTTCTCCTCTCTGCTGAATGTTTGCGCGGTGCGCAGTGATTGTTGTTGGTCTTATTTTCAAAGTCCCGCGTCCCTGGCGTTGTTCGTGTTAGTGTGTTCGGTGTGGTGTACTTTGTTTTGCGCGCCTGGCGTTGCTGAGCCTCGTTTTCATGCTGTTTCTGAAATTTTGCGTTTTTCGGCTGCCATTTTCTTCATTGCTTAGGCGATTTTGGAGTGCCAAAAACGCCAAATATGGGTGTAATTCGCTTGCAAGGTCACTCCCGGGCGTCGTGCGTCTCCCCCTGTGCTGTGTGTCTTTTTGTGCATGTTTTTTTTGGTGGGTCTTTAGAGTTACGCGCTGGAACAGTGCTGCTTCGCCTCGCTTTGTGAGGCTCACGTGTGATGGCGCCGCTGGCTGCATTGTGCGCTCATTGTAGCCTAAGTTCTTCACGAGGTCACAACTGCGTTACAAACATTGCAGCCGTTCCGAGGAGTCGCAAGATCCACATAAATATATATATATATAGTACATTTGTGTTCACGTTTACTTTATAGGATGGATATATGGGATGGATATATGGATATATGGATTTATGCGCGAGTTAGGAGCCCTGCGCTCAGATGGCAAATATGAGCGCGCTCGCTGGCCAGAGGGAGGCAGGAGCAGCCGTATGACAATCCACGTATCACCAGAGCAATCGCTACACGGACGCCGCTTTAATTTAATTATATACTGACAGCAAAGGGATAAAAATAGAGGCTGCGCAATTAACTCTTTCATTGTAGTGGAGGAAGGCAATTCGCTCATTCATCATTTGCATGCGTGTCCAGTCTTGTGTTACTTCTAATGTTCTGAGATTAAACGATATATTCATTGTATTAGCCATTTTTCTCTACAGTAAATCATTCCAGAAACATCACACATTGTACAGATAATCTAGCACTCCATATGCTATAGCTCCGTGTTAGTTGTTGCGTGGCCAGGTTTGCACCGCATTCGTTTCATGAGCTACTCATTTGCATAATTATGCGGCGCAAACATTACTGAATATCTCAGCAATTGTGTAGTGCACTATATAGAAAAACAAAAAAACTTGTTCATTTTGGGCTAGAGCCCTTCCATACACCCACTAAAGGGAACCGGAAGCGCACCCCCAGAACACAGAGAGGGGGGTGCTGGGAAATGACATCCATCGCAGAGCCCAATATGTAAAAATAATTGTAATAATTCAAATGTTTCCTGTTTGGTGTCCAGCTCACCATATTCTTATGTCTTTTATTCCAAGCGGCTGCTCTTTCTCTGACTCCCAGTGCCGCGTGCCAGGCCCCGCGCGGCCTCCCCAGCAGCTGGCACATGGCGTCATAACCCCCCAGGGTCACCGGCCGTCCCCTCTGATGTCCAGCTGTCCTGGCAAGACCAAACAAGCAGCATCTTATTGTACAAATCCCACTGGGGGATATGAGCTGGTGATCCACACAAGGGCAGGTGATCCGTGAGCGGCCGCGTCTGGCGCTAGGACAGTATGAAGTATAACCCGCCATTTCCTCTTCTCTATATGCTCCGTAACTTGGAGACACGGTAGGTCCTGGGTGTCACTCTGTATATAATATATCTGCGTATTTATTTACTGACCAGTACTTTATTTTGTTAAGCAGTGCCTAAAATCACACAAATAGTCCCTGTATGGGTCTGCCCTCTGCAGCTCATGAAGACACAGTAGGGTCATACATTTTGTGCAGCATCTCATACTACGACATGCTGCTGAGAGAGAGCCTGTGATTGGCTACTTTGAAACATTGCACTTTTTTTGTATGAATGCAGGCATAAAAAAGCAAAGCTTCTAAGCACTTCTTAATAAAATAAAGTACATAAAAGGGATATTATATACCTAGCAACACCCAGGACCCCTACCTTGTCCTGGTGAAGGGGCTTGTGTACCTCAATGAAGCTGTGAGCTATACCCGAGATGGGCAGGTCGTAGTCGAGAGGTCAGACAAATTGCGGTCCACTTGAGAAGAAACTGGCACCCACTCCAGTATATTTACCAAGAAATCCATATGGATAAACACAACCAGAAACAGACAGATGTGCCCAGCGTGCTGCGTCCATATGGTCACCAAGAGCCTGACACTCTCCATATCCCTTTAAGAGGAGAGAATCCTTCACCTTGCAGGAACCTTGTCATCACATCTTGCCTTGACTGTTCTAACCCACTCCTTGCTCACTCCATCTGTCTCCACTCCAGTCTACATTGAATGCTTCTGATAGACCTACGGCACGCCACAAAGTGTCCGGGGCTCCTCTAACACGCCGCGCGCTCCCATAGCCCCCTCGCTCCTTCTGACATCTCCTTGCACGTTCTGCTCCTTCTCCGTGAAGCTCGCTGCCTCACTCCTTCTGACATCTCCTTGCACGTTCTGCTCCTTCTCCGTGAAGCTCGCTGCCTCGCTCCTTCTGACGACTCCTTGCACGTTCTGCTCCTTCTCCGTGAAGCTCGCTGCCTCGCTCCTTCTGACGACTCCTTGCGCGTTCTGCTCCTTCTCCGTGAAGCTCGCTGCCTCGCTCCTTCTGACATCTCCTTGCACGTTCTGCTCCCTCTCCGTGAAGCTCGCTGCCTCGCTCCCTCGGACATCTCCTTGCACGTTCTGCTCCTCCATGAAGCTCAGTGCCTCGCTCCTTCTGACGACATCTTGCACATTCTGCTCCTCCTACGTGAAGCACATAACCTCACTCCCTCGGCATCTTCTTGCATGTTCTGCTCCTTCTCCGTGAAGCTCGCTGCCTCGCTCCTTCTGACATCTCCTTGCACATTCTGTTCCTTTTAAGTGAAGCACATAACCTCGCTCCCTCGGACAGCTCCTTGCACGTTCTGCTCCTTCTCCGTGAAGCTCGCTGCCTCGCTCCTTCTGACGACTCCTTGCACGTTCTGCTCCTTCTCCGTGAAGCTCGCTGCCTCGCTCCTTCTGACGACTCCTTGCACGTTCTGCTCCTTCTCCGTGAAGCTCGCTGCCTCGCTCCTTCTGACATCTCCTTGCACGTTCTGCTCCCTCTCCGTGAAGCTCGCTGCCTCGCTCCCTCGGACATCTCCTTGCACGTTCTGCTCCTCCATGAAGCTCAGTGCCTCGCTCCTTCTGACGACATCTTGCACATTCTGCTCCTCCTACGTGAAGCACATAACCTCACTCCCTCGGCATCTTCTTGCATGTTCTGCTCCTTCTCCGTGAAGCTCGCTGCCTCGCTCCTTCTGACATCTCCTTGCACATTCTGTTCCTTTTAAGTGAAGCACATAACCTCGCTCCCTCGGACAGCTCCTTGCACATTCTGCTCGTTCTACATGAAGCTCGCTGCCTCGCTCCATCGAACATCTCCTCCTTGCTTCAAAAACCCACAAAAAAATTATCTGAACAATGACGCTTCTCACCCTCGACCGTAATGTACCCAATCTGCGTCGTCCACCATTGCTCACACACAAAAGTATGACCGGCCACCCACACCAGCCTATTGCCTTGACCATTGCCATCATTCAGCCGTCACCCTCCATCCCAAAACCTACCTTATAGATTGTAAGCTCTTTGGAGTATAAACCTTAAGTGTGGCGCTAAAATAGAGCAATAATAATAATAATAATAATAATAATAATAATAATAATAATAATAATAATAATAGGGCTTAGCGCATGTGTCACGTTGGTTACAATCTAAATAAATCCTTGGGGCAGAATTATAATGTAATGTTGGCAGCAAAGTCCTTCAGATGTCACACGGGGACTATGTAAAACCTAACATCTCAAGACAAATACATTATACTTGTCTAAGGTTATATATGTAATGGCTTGGGTCTTGGGTCGTATGTGTCGGGGACTACATCATGTTCTCATTTGCATACCTGCTCCCACAATCCTTTGCACCGGATCTTATTCTGCCTTGTTTTGCAGGAATTCCAAGAAGGAAGCCGACTTGCTGGCCGCACAAGCTCGTCTCAAGGACCTCGAGGCTCTCCTGAACTCTAAAGATGCTGCTCTGACCACAGCTCTGAGTGAGAAGAGGAACCTGGAGAATGAGATGAGAGAACTCCGAGCTCAGATTGCCAAGGTAAGGACACAGTGAGTGTGCGGGGGTGACTAGTACAGGAGGGTGACTAGTACAGGGGGGGTGACTAGTACAGGAGGGTGACTAGTACAGGGGGGGTGACTAGTACAGGGGGGGTGACTAGGGGTGACTAGTACAGGGGGGGTGACTAGTACAGGGGGGGTGACTAGTACAGGGGGGGTGACTAGTACAGGGGGGGTGACTAGGGGTGACTAGTACAGGGGGGGTGACTAGTACAGGGGGGGTGACTGGGGGTGACTAGGGGTGACTAGTACAGGAGGGTGACTAGTACAGGGGGGTGACTAGTACAGGGGGGGGTGACTAGTACAGGGGGGGTGACTAGTACAGGGGGGGTGACTAGTACAGGAGGGTTACTAGTACAGTCGGGTGACTAGTACAGGGGGGGGTGACTAGTACAGGGGGGGTGACTAGTACAGGGGGGTGACTAGTACAGGAGGGTGACTAGTACAGGGGGGGGGTGACTAGTACAGGGGGGTGACTAGTACAGGGGGGGCTAGTACAGGTGGGTGACGAGGGGTGACTAGTACAGGTGGGTGACGAGGGGTGACTAGTACAGGAGGGTGACTAGTACAGGAGGGTGACGAGGGGTGACTAGTACAGGAGGGTGACTAGTACAGGAGGGTGACGAGGGGTGACTAGTACAGGAGGGTGACTAGTACAGGAGGGTGACGAGGGGTGACTAGTACAGGAGGGTGACGAGGGGTGACTAGTACAGGAGGGTGACGAGGGGTGACTAGTACAGGGGGGTGACGAGGGGCGACTAGTACAGGAGGGTGACTAGTACAGGGGGGGTGACTAGTAGTACAGGGGGGGTGACTAGTACAGGGGGGGGGGACGAGGGGGGACTAGTACAGGGGGGTGACTAGTACAGGAGGGTGACTAGTACAAGGGGGTGACGAGGGGTGACTAGTACAAGGGGGTGACGAGGGGTGACTAGTACAGGAGGGTGACGAGGGGTGACTAGTACAGGAGGGTGACTAGTACAGGAGGGTAACGGGGGGTGACTAGTACAGGAGGGTGACGAGGGGTGACTAGTACAGGAGGGTGACTAGTACAGGAGGGTAACGGGGGGTGACTAGTACAGGAGGGTGACTAGTACAGGAGGGTGACTAGTACAGGAGGGTGACGAGGGGTGACTAGTACAGGGGGGGTGACTAGTACAGGAGTGGTGACTAGTACAGGAGGGTAACGAGGGGTGACTAGTACAGGTGGGGGGGTGACTAGTACAGGGGGGTGACGAGGGGTGACTAGTACAGGAGGGTGATGAGGGGTGACTAGTACAGGAGGGTGACTAGTACAGGAGGGTGACTAGTACAGGAGGGTGACGAGGGGTGACTAGTACAGGAGGGTGACTAGTACAGGGGGGTGACGAGGGGTGACTAGTACCGGAGGGTGACGAGGGGTGACTAGTACAGGGGGGTGACGAGGGGTGACTAGTACAGGGGGGTGACGAGGGGCGACTAGTACAGGGGGGCGACTAGTACAGGGGGGCGACTAGTACAGGAGGGTGACTAGTACAGGAGGGTGACTAGTACAGGAGGGTGACGAGGGGTGACTAGTACAAGGGGGGTGACTAGTACAGGGGGGGTGACTAGTACAGGAGTGGTGACTAGTACAAGGGGGGTGACTAGTACAGGGGGGGTGACTAGTACAGGAGTGGTGACTAGTACAGGAGGGTAACGAGGGGTGACTAGTACAGGTGGGGGGTGACTAGTACAGGGGGGTGACGAGGGGTGACTAGTACAGGAGGGTGACGAGGGGTGACTAGTACAGGAGGGTGACGAGGGGTGACTAGTACAGGAGGGTGACTAGTACAGGAGGGTGACGAGGGGTGACTAGTACAGGGGGGTGACTAGTACAGGGGGGGGTGACGAGGGGTGACTAGTACAGGAGGGTGACGAGGGGTGACTAGTACAGGGGGGTGACGAGGGGCGACTAGTACAGGAGGGTGACGAGGGGTGACTAGTACAGGGGGGTGACGAGGGGCGACTAGTACAGGAGGGTGACGAGGGGTGACTAGTACAGGAGGGTGACGAGGGGTGACTAGTACAGGGGGGTGACTAGTACAGGAGTGGTGACTAGTACAGGAGGGTAACGAGGGGTGACTAGTACAGGGGGGGTGACTAGTACAGGTGGGGGGTGACTAGTACAGGGGGGTGACGAGGGGTGACTAGTACAGGAGGGTGACTAGTACAGGAGGGTGACGAGGGGTGACTAGTACAGGAGGGTGACGAGGGGTGACTAGTACAGGAGGGTGACTAGTACAGGAGGGTGACGAGGGGTGACTAGTACAGGAGGGTGACTAGTACAGGGGGGTGACGAGGGGTGACTAGTACAGGGGGGTGACGAGGGGCGACTAGTACAGGAGGGTGACGAGGGGTGACTAGTACAGGGGGGTGAGGAGGGGCGACTAGTACAGGAGGGTGACGAGGGGTGACTAGTACAGGGGGGGTGACGAGGGGCGACTAGTACAGGGGGGTGACTAGTACAGGAGGGTGACGAGGGGTGACTAGTACAGGAGGGTGACTAGTACAGGAGGGTGACGAGGGGTGACTAGTACAGGGGGGTGACGAGGGGCGACTAGTACAGGAGGGTGACGAGGGGTGACTAGTACAGGGGGGTGAGGAGGGGCGACTAGTACAGGAGGGTGACGAGGGGTGACTAGTACAGGGGGGTGACGAGGGGCGACTAGTACAGGGGGGTGACGAGGGGTGACTAGTACAGGAGGGTGACATGGGGCGACTAGTACAGGGGGGGTGACGAGGGGTGACTAGTACAAGGGGGGGACTAGTACATTGATTCAGTACATGTACTTTATAGTGAAACTAATAATTTATTAAGCGTGGTCTCACATTCTAATCTAAGAGACTGCGTACAGCGTCACGATTGTGTAATGTCCAAGGTCATGTTCTACAAGGAGCTCCATTCTGATTAAGAACTTGTGTCTGTTACAAATACATTTATATATGTGTGTGTGCTCGCCTGAGAAACAGGAGTGCCAGACGGGAAATGAAACCAGATATCTGATTAATAGACACAACAACATTAATAGAACAACCCCCCCCCCCCTGGGTGCATGAGCCATGTGCATGTCCCTGCCGTCATTATGTGTGTGTATGTATATGAGTGTATATACTGTATATATATATATATATTTATTAATATTACTTTTTCTTAACATCCCTTTGCACCTTACACACTTACACCTTGATCTCCCCTCCCTTACTTCACAATGTGAGGGTGCAGGCAATAAGATTTGAAGCTCCATATTGCATCTTCTAATGAGCATCACACTTCCAGTCCTGGTTGTCTATTTAGTCAGGTTGTGTTGGGTCCTCAACTAGAAGCTGCACAGCATAACAAATGGGACCAGTGGGGATTGTTGTGTGCATTAGAAGATGCAATATGTAGATTCACAGCTTACTGTAAGGAATGGTGGTGCATGCACATACCTGGCAGCCTCATGAAGGCATAAACAGAAATGTATAGAGTTATAACTTGTTTTACTATGTCTTAAATTAAATATTAAATGCAAGCGTACCTAAATAAATCTGTAAATACAATACACTTTTAATATATACACTAGTAATGAGATATTAATTAGTGTGTGTGTCTGTATATGTGTATATATATATATATATATATATATATATATATATATATATACACACACATTTCTATAGGTTGCTGGTGCTGCATATTTCATCAAACTAACATAGATATGGGGGGGGGGGGGGGGGGACATTGACATCTGGATTGGGTCTGTGTCGAGGTCATACATTTTGGCAACGCTACAGAGATTCTTAGGTGGGTTCTAATCATTGACCCCAATTAATTCCATGTGTTGTTTGGATAATGTATGTGAGAAGGGTTAGTGAGGTTCTAAATCGGTCAAGTGTAACGTCGTGGCGGGGGGGGGGGACAATATTAACCCACTATTTACCGGCTGTTGCTTGCTCAGCCAATCTCTTTGCAGCTTCCTGTCTGTATGTCAGCAGCAATACAGAGCACATATCAGTGATACACTACATATCCCAGGCTGCTTTGCAGCACAAACGGGAACCCAGAATTAGTATAAAAGTTTCAGCTAACCTGATTGGCCAAAACAAATAATTTTAAATTTGATGCTAATTCAGCCTGGGTTTGGAGGGTTTTAACCCTAATTTCCTACGTTCAGAAGTTACAAGACATTTTGCTGACTTCAATGTAAGAGTTTAAATGTTTATTTGGGGATTTTTTTCATGCAAATAATGTTTGCATACACTACTAATTCTCCTCTATTGGATGCATTCATAATCCAGCAAACTTACGTATTCCTTTACGTTGCCAATACATGTATTTGCATGTGTGACTCTCAAAGTAATAAAGTCTCTCTCCCGTGTACAGTTGGAAGGTAGTCTGGCCGATGTGAAGAAGCAGCTACAGGACGAGATGCTCCGCCGAGTGGACGCGGAGAACCGCAACCAAACTCTGAAGGAAGAGTTGGAGTTCCAGAAGAGCATCTACAGTGAGGTGAGGAGGGGGCACTGCTGGGGTATCCTTATACACCCATCTGTACATCCCAGGCCACCTGCGCTCCAGTTCTTTAGGATCGGTTTACTTTTTCAGAGTAGCCAGCAATGCATTATTAAAGGGACGGGGCCACCAACCTAGAGTCTATTAAAAGGCTGAAAGTCTAATTATTTTAGAGTGGACAAAACTTTTATTTATTTAGAAGGCTCCTGAGGTCACCAGTGCTTTGTCTTTAAAGAGGCTTTGGGTAAGTGGTGGCCTTGTCCAATGTATAATTTATAGGATTTGTTTACTTTTTATCTCATCCCTTTAAAGCTCTAAAGATTCGCAGCTGGACTCCACTGCAGAGGTGGCTACTGCCTGACCCAGCCCAAGGATTCTTGGTGCCCTAGGCTACTATGGCACTGCCACTCGCCCTCAGTCAATCGAGGGTATAAGGAGTCCAGAACTAAAATATTTAGCGTTAGTGGCAACCAGTGGGCAATGTCAAAATAGAATATGGCTCCAAAAGTGGTCATATGGCTCCAAAAGTGGTCATATGGCTCCAAAAGTATGTTTATTTGCCATCATTTTTAGTCCTATATGTATAATTTGCATTTATGAAGAACTAGATCTTATATATATTTAGAAAGTGAGACAATCAATTGAAATAAACATTTACATGAACTCTTTTATATGCAAATATTCAGAAGAGAATTATCCAACCGCCTCTTCTGGAGCGTGGCAATCCCAAGTGCTGTCCGTGGGAATTTTTGAGCACCTATGTCTACAGGTTCCTAGTTTAAATAAACCCTCTTATGAGGGTTAGGTATGGCCTTCTCGGGTCATACTTCAAGATAGTGAAGGTCGCCCCATTACATATTACCATTAATTGCCGTACTAATCCTCAATTGTTCTCTTCCCAGCTCTGTCAATGAACGTAACCTGACGCGCATTTTCCCCTAATATGTAATGGGGAATCTACAATAATTGCTTATGAGGAAATAGTGTCTCTCTAAACCAGTATTAGTCTACCTGGTCCCTACCACCCACTAGTGGGCAATTCCAGCTTTCATGGTGGGTGGCGGGGTAATCGCTAGGTGGCGTAGATGAGCCACAGCACCACTGGTTGGAGAGCTGGTGAGACAGCAGTCAGGACCACCATCTAGTGAGTACAGGGTGATACACAGCGAGGGTCCTGTGATTCAAATATCAAAAGTGGCAGTAGGTAATAAAAAGTTGAAGACTCCTCCTCTAAATGAGACGTCTTCTGTTAGTCTCACGCGTTCATGCCATTTATACGTTGCTACAACTTTGGGTAGAAAAAAAAGTTTAAGCCCATTTTTAGTTTTTAATCGTTAGTTTTTGTTTTTATTTTTGTGCTTTGTCATTTTTTAATAATGATATAATAATCATTAGCGGAACATGTCCGTCCCTACAAGTGTATTTGGGCGAGACACAAAATGCCCCTAAAAACTAAAGTAATGCTGTGTAATTGGGTTGGCATGTGACTTTTGGTAATGGATTTGTCCCTGTTCTTGGCAGGAGCTGCGCGAGACCCGCCATCGCCATGAGACCAAGCTGGTGGAGATTGACAGTGGACGCCAGAAGGAGTTTGAGAGCAAGTTGACGGACGCACTCATAGACCTGCGCTCCCAGCATGAGGGGCAGATCGGCCTGTACAAGGCAGAGCTGGAGAAGACCTACAATGCCAAGGTGAGGTGGGCACAGGAACCATTGCCAGGGGTAGAGAGGGCACAAAGAAGAACTGACTGTACAAGGGGAGATGCTGGCTGTACAGAGCACATGGTCAGGGGGTGGAGGGACTGACTGTACAGAGCAAATGGTCAGGGGGTGGAGGGGCTGACGGTACAGAGCACATGGTCAGGGGGTGGAGGGACTGACTGTACAGAGCACATGGTCAGGGGGTCCCCTGTTTGCCCTTCCTCTGAATCTCTGTCCCCTTTATAGCTGGAGAACGCCAAGCTGTCGGCGGAGAGGAACAGTAACCTGGTGGGAGAGGCGCACGAGGAGATCCAGCAGAGCCGCATCCGCATAGACAGCCTGTCCGCTCAGCTCAGCCAGCTGCAGAAACAGGTGAGGGTCTGATGGCCGTGCTTCTAACAACGTACATTAAAACCAAGACAGGGATTGCAGAACGCCAGGAATATACATAGCTGGGACATCTAGTCCACCACTTGTTTGTCGGGAGGTGTCTCCACCTTCCTCCTGATGCACGACTCACATTGTTTGTCTGGTAGGTGTTTATTCAGTCTCCTATCCCTGGTGCTATGAGTGTGTGTGACCATGCCCCCACATGATGTCATTAGTTTTTTGTTGCAGGATTTTCCAAACAATGGTTAATTAACACCAGATGAAAGCGCTTGTCTCATGGCTTCCAGACAAACAATGTCAGTCCTATTCAGGGAGGTTGGTGACAACCCCAGCTCCTCAGATTCATTTTAAAACAATTTTCTTTAGCGATGGCTTTATTCTTCACATTAAAAATGACCGGCAGTACCTGAAGGGCTAAATATGACCCCTAAGTCCTTAAAGGGGCCGCAGAACAGTTTTTTACACTGTCCCTTTAGAGCACAAAATAAACATGAAGTGTGTAAAAGCTGTGAGATATTTATTAATGACATTTGATATTGTTTGTGTCAGTATTAATGGGCTGGAGATGTTTGTTTTTCCGCTTGGCGCCAGTTTGGGGTATAACCTCCATGTTTGGTGACTCTCCATCTCCAGTTGGCAGCCAAAGAGGCGAAGTTACGGGACCTGGAAGACGCACTGACCAGAGAGAGGGACTCGAGCCGCCGAATCCTGGCTGACAAGGACAGGGAAATGGCCGAGATGAGAGCGCGCATGCAGCAGCAACTGGACGAGTACCAGGAACTGCTAGATGTCAAACTGGCACTTGATATGGAGATCCACGCATACCGCAAGCTGCTGGAGGGAGAGGAGGAGAGGTAGGGACACTCTAGATGACCTTTATCTGCTGTCTATGGGTGACCCATGATAATGTCCAGCAGGATGTGAATGAAAGGATTAATGGTCACTCATGCTCTTCCGTCCTCACAGGCTCCGGTTGTCCCCCAGCCCCCCTACCCATAAGCGCACAGCTAGGACCAGCGCAGCCCACTCTTCAGCCCACTCATCCTCCAAGAAGAGGAAACTGGAGGATGGTGAGACCAGGGGCACCAGCTATAACCAGCACGCCCGGACCAGTGGGAGAGTGTCTGTGGAAGAGGTGGATCAGGAAGGAAAGTATATCCGGCTGAAGAATAAGTCCAGTGAGGTGAGTGGGCGTTGCATGCATGGTCCCAGGATGGATAGGTCTAGTTCTTCTGTATCTGCTCACACTCTGTGTCTCCTCCATTTATGTTATAGGACCAGCCTTTGGGCAACTGGCAAATAAAGAGGCAGATCGGGGAGGAGGCGCCAATCGTGTACAAGTTCCCCCCCAGGATCACTCTGAAGGCCGGACAAATCATGACTGTGAGTGAGCCTCATATGGTACAATGGGTGTAGGAACTGTGGGTGGGGGGAGATGAGGGCGACAAACCCCCCACCCAGAGCGACAAGTCCCCCACGGGTGGAGGAATGCTGCCAGAACCCCAAACCTCTCGGTGCCCGTGGGTGGAGGAATGCTGCCAGCACCCCAAACCTCTCGGTGCCTGTGGGTGGAGGAATGCTGCCAGCACCCCAAACCTCTCGGTGCCCGTGGGTGGAGGAATGCTGCCAGCACCCCAAACCTCTCGGTGCCTGTGGGTGGAGGAATGCTGCCAGCACCCCAAACCTCTCGGGGCCTGAGGGTGGAGGAATGCTGCCAGCACCCCAAACCTCTCGGTGCCTGTGGGTGGAGGAATGCTGCCAGCACCCCAAACCTCTCGGGGCCTGAGGGTGGAGGAATGCTGCCAGCACCCCAAACCTCTCGGTGCCCGTGGGTGGAGGAATGCTGCCAGCACCCCAAACCTCTCGGTGCCTGTGGGTGGAGAAATGCTGCCAGCACCCCAAACCTCTCGGGGCCTGAGGGTGGAGGAATGCTGGCAGCACCCCAAACCTCTCGGTGCCTGTGGGTGGAGGAATGCTGCCAGCACCCCAAACCTCTCGGGGCCTGAGGGTGGAGGAATGCTGCCAGCACCCCAAACCTCTCGGTGCCCGTGGGTGGAGGAATGCTGCCAGCACCCCAAACCTCTCGGTGCCTGTGGGTGGAAGAATGCTGCCAGCACCCCAAACCTCTCGGTGCCCGTGGGTGGAGGAATGCTGCCAGCACCCCAAACCTCTCGGTGCCTGTGGGTGGAGGAATGCTGCCAGCACCCCAAACCTCTCGGGGCCTGAGGGTGGAGGAATGCTGCCAGCACCCCCAAACCTCTCGGTGCCTGTGGGTGGAGGAATGCTGCCAGCACCCCAAACCTCTCAGTGCCTGTGGGTGGAGGAATGCTGCCAGCACCCCAAACCTCTCGGTGCCTGTGGGTGGAGGAATGCTGCCAGCACCCCAAACCTCTCGGTGCCTGTGGGTGGAGGAATGCTGCCAGCACCCCAAACCTCTCGGTGCCTGTGGGTGGAGGAATGCTGCCAGCACCCCAAACCTTTAGGTGCCTGTGGGTGGAGGAATGCTGCCAGCACCCCCAAACCTCTCGGTGCCCGTGGGTGGAGGAATGCTGCCAGCACCCCACGGGTATATAGCTTTATTCAGTGGATTCTACTTTTGCTAGGACAATGGGCAGGGCGCACATATAATAATATAAGTTGGTCATGTTCAGCCTTCCTCCAGCTGCTCCTTATTAAATGTTGTCTTCTAGCTCCCTCTGCTGGCTAAGTGCTTGCACTGCAGCTCGTTAGTTGGTACCAATATCTAGATTTTGCTTGGTTTTCCCTCTCTCTTGGGTCAGGCCCACTACGTGATACCATACCAGTGTGCAGTGCCAGTAATATCATATATTATCTTCTCAGATTTGGGCTGCTGGAGCTGGGGCCACAAACAACCCCCCTACTGACCTCGTATGGAAGGGCCAGAACTCCTGGGGTACTGGAGACAGCATCCGCACTGCCCTCCTGACCTCTAGCAATGAGGTGAGTGGACCGTACCATCCCTGTGATGATTATTCATAGTGTGCTTCCCACGAGAGCGCCTCACTCTTATGTCCATTTGCTGTCTCCTCTGCAGGAAGTCGCCATGAGGAAGCTGGTGCGCACCGTGATTAACGATGAAGATGATGATGAAGATGATGATGAGGTGATCCTCCAACATCACCACCACCATCATCACCATGTGAGTCCTGGCCCTAAAGATGGACAGCGGTTACAGTGTAGCTGTACATGGGTTCCAGATCACCCTTAGACGTTGGACCAATTATACTTGGATTGAATAGATTAATATCAAGGCTGTTCCTTCTATATCTGGTTAGCTGTTTCTCAGGCGGGTGTGTCCTTGTATACCAATAAGCTTCCTCTTACTACTACCGAAAGCACTTCCAGGTGTAGGTGCCACATTCTGTAGATAGAAACCTCATATACACGCCGTTTCTTCCAACCTCGGCATAAATACAATGATAGCCATCAAAGCCGCACAGTGGCATATTAACTTGAGGAGTATTTTTTTGCTGTTCCTCACCTCTATTTCTCTCTCCAAGGATGGACAGAACTCGAGTGGAGACCCTGCTGAGTATAATCTGCGCTCTCGTACCATTGTGTGCACCACCTGTGGCCGGCCAGCTGAGAAGGCGGTAGGGGTTGCCCAAGCTAGCGGCTCTACAGGTTCCTCAACCTCTAGCCTTACCCTCACAAGGACCTACCGTAGCACTGGGGGTACCAGTGGCGGCAGCGGCCTCGGGGAGAGTCTGGTCACCAGGTCTTATATCATGGGAAACTCCAACCAACGTGCTCAGGTAGGTACCTAATAGAAGAAGCTGATCACACATGGAGCACAATGGAATATATATATATATATATATATATATACACATAAAAGTTAGGTGTACACAAAGCACTGCCGTACATGGACCCCACAACCTAGACTCTTTCCATATGCCCGCTCCAGACATAACCTTCTCTGATGAGGGTATTGTGAGATCCTGAAAGCTCGCACCATAATCCTGTTGGTGACCCAACGCATAGACTCCCACGGGAAATCTAACCCAAAACGGACATGAGCACAAAATATACAGATTAGGACCCCCAGCACCAGGGGCTTCTGTTTTTCCTCTCCTGCTATTTCATCTGTCTTTTTTCTTTTTCATTCTCTCTCTCCTCATCTTTTCTCCTCTCTCTCCTCATCTTCTCTCCTCTCTCTCCTCATCTTCTCTCCTCTCTCTCCTCATCTTTTCTCCTCTCTCTCCTCATCTTTTCTCCTCTCTCTCCTCATCTTTTCTCGTCTCCTCATCTTTTCTTCTCTCCTCCTCTTTTCTCCTCTCTCTCCTCATCTTTTCTCCTCTCTCTCCTCATCTTTCTCCTCACTCTCCTCATCTTTTCTCTCCTCTCGATCCTCATCTTTTCTCTCCTCGTCTTTTCTCTCCTCGTCTTTTCTCTCCTCGTCTTTTCTCTCCTCGTCTTTTCTCTCCTCGTCTTTTCTCTCCTCGTCTTTTCTCTCCTCGTCTTTTCTCTCCTCGTCTTTTCTCTCCTCGTCTTTTCTCTCCTCGTCTTTTCTCTCCTCGTCTTTTCTCTCCTCGTCTTTTCTCTCCTCGTCTTTTCTCTTCCCTCGATCCTCGTCTTTTCTCTTCCCTCGATCCTCGTCTTTTCTCTTCCCTCGATCCTCGTCTTTTCTCTTCCCTCGATCCTCGTCTTTTCTCTTCCCTCGATCCTCGTCTTTTCTCTTCCCTCGATCCTCGTCTTTTCTCTTCCCTCGATCCTCGTCTTTTCTCTTCCCCTCGATCCTCGTCTTTTCTCTTCCCCTCGATCCTCGTCTTTTCTCTTCCCCTCGATCCTCGTCTTTTCTCTTCCCCTCGATCCTCGTCTTTTCTCTTCCCTCGATCCTCGTCTTTTCTCTTCCCTCGATCCTCGTCTTTTCTCTTCCCTCGATCCTCGTCTTTTCTCTTCCCTCGATCCTCGTCTTTTCTCTTCCCTCGATCCTCGTCTTTTCTCTTCCCTCGATCCTCGTCTTTTCTCTTCCCTCGATCCTCGTCTTTTCTCTTCCCTCGATCCTCGTCTTTTCTCTTCCCTCGATCCTCGTCTTTTCTCTTCCCTCGATCCTCGTCTTTTCTCTTCCCTCGATCCTCGTCTTTTCTCTCCTCTCGATCCTCGTCTTTCTACTCCTCCTCTCGATCCTCGTCTTTTCTCTTCCCTCGATCCTTGTCTTTTCTCTCCTCTCGATCCTCGTCTTTCTACTCCTCCTCTCGATCCTCGTCTTTCTACTCCTCCTCTCGATCCTCGTCTTTCTACTCCTCCTCTCGATCCTCGTCTTTCTACTCCTCCTCTCGATCCTCGTCTTTCTACTCCTCCTCTCGATCCTCGTCTTTCTACTCCTCCTCTCGATCTTCGTCTTTTCTCTCCTCCACTCGATTTTCCACTCGATCCTCATCTTTTCTCTCTTACTCTCGATCCTCATCTGTTCTCTCTCTCTCTCTCCTCCTCTTCGTTTCGCTCCTCCTCATCGCTTCGCTCCTCCTCATCGTTTCGCTCCTCCTCATCGTTTCGCTCCTCCTCATCGTTTCGCTCCTCCTCATCTTTCCATTACTCCCCCATTATATTTTTGCCCCCATTTTTGACACTCTCCTCCTTGTCTCCTCTCCAGGTCACCCCGCAGAACTGCTCTATAATGTAACCTCCTGACGTCCAGCTCTCTACCCAAGTGCCCAACCACACAAAGCTTTATTTTTTCCGTTTTTTTTATGGAATTTTTATTTTCTACGGCAGGAATTTTATAACGAAAAAATTTGCCAATGCTTCTTTTTTTTTTTTTTTTGTATCCAATGTAATCTGTATTTGTTATGAACCAAACCAAAGACGACGCATATTATCAAGTGGCTGGGCATTGCCACCCACCTACCTTGTGCCAGGCTGTGTGAGTGGTCAGGTTGGACACCCACCCCTTGCTGAGATTCCTTCTGGAAGTATTCTCTCTGCACTGCCAGTAATCCCCCTTTGGCGGAGGAGGGCCCGTGTCTTTAATGTTATATATTTGCCTTATTTTTCCATGGAAATTAAACCCTTCCTCTGCCAGCCCGGAGGGCGGCACATTGTATACCAGTGATAGATTTAAAGATTATTGTACAGAAAATAATTACAGGGTTGGGTAAAAATAAAAGGAGAGCACCCACTATGTTACAATATATTTTCGAGATGAGTCCGTGCTCCCACAGAATAAATAACCAATGAGACAAAAAGCTATATTTACAAATGTTCCTTGGCCAGTGGTACTAAGCGGATGTCCAGTTTAGTGAATATGCCCTCCCTGTGTTTTAGTAATGAATATTATTTCTGAATATATAGGATTTATATTGGGTGGGTGACGACCAGATCCCGGTCACCCATCAATTTCACAAAGTGCCAAATGGTTTAGGGGCTCTTGATATTGTTATAAGTGACCACCCAATGTCCTCTGATATTGCAGGAATAGATAAATTCAATTATAATTGGTTCTCGTTAAAAAATATAGTTTCAAAGTTGAGTATATTAAGCATAAATTATCTATACAGGACCTCATTCTCCCGAAGTCCCCTTATTAAGGGCCAATAATGAACGTGCGCAGTGGGAGTGATAAAGGCAGTAAGCATGCCCAGTTATGTATGAAGACATACACTTTAACAATTACATATGTGTGACATGCTCTTCTTCATCACTCCCGCCACCATGGCCCGTGATGAGAAGACTTGGAGATGGGGGGGTCTTTCATAGAAAACTATAAATAAATTATCTTGAAAGTTGGAATTTTTATCTGACTTTTCTACTCAACATTTTTTTATGACCAACACAATATTTATATAATATCTGCAATAAATGGGACTTTTGTGGAGTCACTATGTGCCACAGTCCAGCATGCCCCAAGTGATCCTGGCGCCATATTGCTTGCAGCTCTCCTATACATATACTCCATTAACCACCATATAAATCCATTCCTAATGGATCATATACTCCGCTTTGCTTGGTGCTGCCGTCTCTTTGTATCCATATAGAATCCTATCTCTATCATGTACTCATTTTGACTTGGTGCTGGTCCATATTGAGCATGGGACCCCAGTCCTCGCCCCTCCTTGCTCCTCTTGCTTTGGCTGCTCTATCTGATTATCAGTGGAGCTCTCTCTGTAGGGAAAAGGTGTGGGGATTTCTGGAGGTTCTTTAGCGCAACTTCCGAGCGGCATGAAAAGAAAAAGTAACCGTATATAGGAAAGATACCAGGAAATACTCATCTCTGGGATCAGATTAAAGTGTTGGGGCCCTGCGGGCTTGCATAGTGCTGATCGCTGGTACATGTATGTTGGCAAGAAATCACAATTAATATGGATATAAAAAAGAATATTACTCAGTAACCTACTTTACAGAACACATTAAAGTAGTTATTATAAAATATATCCCCCTACATTCTCCTCAGGAAGCATAGTGACAGTGCTGCCATGTCTCCCGTCTCAAGTGATTTCTGTTATTGAGGCTTCAGCAACTAACTTTGAGTCTGTGCGAGAGAAGATGTCTCATCAGTCACATTTAGTAGGAATTATTTTTCTGCTACCTGATAATTAATACTCTTTATTATGACCCTTTAAATTACATTTTCCCAGTGAGAGAATTAAATCTGGGGATCAGCTGATAATGAGGCGAAAGCACTGAGAATCCACACAATGCCACTAAAACACGACATAGATATATATATATATTACCCAGTCTTAAGCCTTTATTCAGTGAAGAGGATTTATTTTCTACCTATAGCAAGCTTGGAGCAGGATATTAAAGGCTTCAATGTATTACTAATTAAAGAAATATTTAATTAAAAAGAATAAAGTGATGGAAGAGATTAAGTGCCTTAGAGCGATGATTATAAGGGGGGTTAAGTGCCTTAGTGTTTGTCGCTGCTGGGAGACCCCTCCGCTCGCCTTGCGATGCATGGATTCTGTATGTTTTTCTTGCTCTTCTGTCTATATATTTAACTTTATTACCGCGACAAGCAAATATCTGCGCAATACTCCATTTGAATAAAAAAGTACCCAAGAACCCAAAACAGCTGGTGTGTGACTCTTATTCCTGCCACCGCGAATATCCTCACTAAGCGATGGACGGGCTGTATAGCACAGATACGCACTACACTCACGTGACGGGCTGTGCGTCCTGCCAATAGCTGGGGAGCCATCTCCATGGCGGTGGTGACCATACTTCCTCGTAACTGAGCACCTGAAATGATAAAGAAAATGTGTTTGTAAAAGAACTTGTTTAATGTGACTTGATCTGGCCCATGTTTGAGGAGACAAGTTGCTGCCATTTTGTCCTTTTTTCCACTGATTAGGGTTCTCAGCTGTAATCTGAGCTTCCAGTTTGTGTCAGCTGGATTCATTACTTTGTCATCTCACATCTCCAGCTTCTTCAGACATTATGGAGCTTCTCTTCTATTGCATCAAACTTACATTATGTGTGTTCATTGTATATAGATTAACACTTTGGGAATTAGTCGCTATACAATACATTTTGGGTCTGAGACCTTGTACTCTCACACTTTTTTGATCAGTGGACCAGTTGGTTACTTTCCATGCTTTTGAACAGTGATTTACATTTATTTATTTCTGTAGTGTAGTAGTCCTGGCCCCCCATCGCCCCCCCCCCCCCCCATGAGCTCCGCCATTGGATGCCATATGACATTTTCATCTAGTTTTGCATTGATTTCAGTAGAGTACAATTTACCTGCAAATATATTCACCAGCGATCTATATCTAATGGTAGTTGCATGTTTTTAATATGTCTCCTGATCTTTCATTGTTCCTGAGGACCGGCCTATAAGGTCTCGGGGACCGGCTGACATTCACTTTAGAACCATGAATTTCTTATTGTGAGTCCTCCTTCCACCTCTATTTGTTTAATTTTGTTTTGGTCACAAACCACCATGTGCCAGTCAGGCTGTGTGGAGTAGTCTATAGGGGAAGGGACTCACTATACTGGTGGTACCGTGTTCTGTTCTGGGTATATAACACTGTATTATAGAGGTGGTTGTTTCACTGTACAGTAATACTGGGTATACTTATATATTTTTGTGTAACCACTTGCTATAGCAATAATATTAATGTTAAAAAAGCCTGATATTGGTATATATTTCTTTATAAATAGTTTTGTGATAATTCAAGGTATACTGTGTGATCTGGCCTATGCAGGTGTAATCAAATTACTGTTTGCAAAGGCAAATGTAAGAGGTCCTTTGTAGAGCTTATACAACGTCTCAACTACTTTTTTTCTTTTTGCAAGAAGGAAAGACAATTAATCAACATCCACATTGCAAATACACACTGTGAACAACACTTCCATTTGTATAATACAGTTTTCATATTTACTTCCCTCTTTATCATCATTTTCTCAACTCTTACAATATTAAATAATGAACAGAAAATGATGAGCGCATTTTCTCAGCAGTATCCACAAATGTATTTTCTAAATTCTTCATACAGATCAATCATCAATTAAAGGGGGGGGGGGGGGTGGACTTTCCTGGATTATCTATCTTTACTAGGAAAATCAATCTGTGTGAATATATCCGTGTCCCCAACCTATTTTTAAGGTCTAAATCTCCCAACATTATGCCCATTTTCTCTAATTCTCATCTGTATCTGCTGACATCATACACATCACTCACTCACACACATATTATATACATAGTAAATAAATAGTACATTTGTGTCACATTTGAATGTCTAAAACAAGTTTAAAAAAATGTTTCTTGCCAAGAATTCCGAGAAATACAGTTATTACACTGCGTTCTGGGAACCTTGGCAGGGACATGCAGTATAAAACCGCTTTGAGCAAAGCTAGGGTTGGATTATACACACTTACAGCCGTTTTAAGGTTACTGCTTATCAGCGTGGGGCCGGTTCCTAGCATGTGTAGTGGATTTTTTGAGTAGGTAGTTCACCACAAAAATCATTTAATATATGGCGGGCAAAAGAGCGATAGAAGCCGCCACCGTACAGTAAATAAATAGTACATTTGTGTTGTCTAAAACAAGTTAAAAATGTGTTTCGTGCCAAGAATTTCCAAGAAATTACACTGCATTCTGGGAACCTTGGCTTTTACACACACATATATATATATACACGATGTGTATGATGTCAGCAGATCTGGTAATTAATACTCTCTCAGAACAGAGTATGGAGCCAGAATGATCTTTAAGAAGTAATTACAAAAATACTGTATCCAAGGAGTATCCAGCATACAAAGACAAGGGCTTTAACGGGACTTTGTCCTTAAGTGCTACATCCATGAAGTTAAAAGGTATTCTGGTATTATCTGGTGCCGCTCTACCCAGGATAAAACCCACTTGACCAGGGTTAATCAAATATAGGAGGAGCGATGCGAATAAATGCTAAGGTCACTATGAATCAATGAGATTGGTCTGTAACGTTGGCAATTAGTAGAACATTTTCCTTCTTCAGGTATGACTAATTTTGGCTTCTAATAACTCTGGTTTTATTGCCAGCCCCTGACATAATGTCATTAAATAACATTGTAAGTTGAGGCAAAAGGTTGTGTAAGAATGGTTTGTAGTACACATTTATGACCCATCTGTACCAGGGGCTTTATGGGATTTTGTGGACTTAGTTGCCTCCTTAATTTCATGTGATTGGGTTATTCAGAGCAGCCAGAGTGTCCTCACTTATTTGTGGGTAATCTCCAGAAGGTTTTGCTGTAAATAATTCAGTATAAAACTCTGCAAAGTGTCTGTAATTTGTGATGGTCGATGAGTACACACCCTGTCCCAATTTTTTTTTTTTTTTTTTTAAGATAAAAAAGGTTTATTTTTGTTGTCTAAGCTTACGGGCCAATATAGAGTCAGACTGAGGATGTTGCATTGTCGATATGACCTTGCTCCATAGTATCTCATTGAGTATTGTGAGCATAAAGGTGGAATAGTGGTTGATGGGAGATACATCAGACCTGATTTGCTAGACAGCAACCAGAGGATTTCTCAGTTAAATGCCCCAGGGAGAGATGTTACAGTTTGCAATATGCATAGCTGATGCTCTGCAAAACATGGTATGGGTCCCTGGGGCGGAGTATTTGGAGAGCAGGGGGGGCCAATGCTCCAACAGCACTAGTTGCTGTATAACAGACCACAGCTTGGATCTGGTTTTTAAGAGTTAGCTAATTGGCACTCACCTGTAGCTACTCAATTAGCAGACAGGCCTTTAAAAGAAGAGAGCAGCCTGCTCCAAGGGGGAGAGGAAAAGACAGCTAGGAGAGGCTGCGCTTATTGCAAAGACATTGCTTTTGTTTGGGAAATTGGTAAGTGGGAAAGCCACCCAATTGCAGATAGCAAGTACTGTCTAGTAAGAGCTCAAGTAAGAGCAAGGGATTTTCTTTGTTTTGTTATTATTTAAAGTACCTGCTTTCAAACTGAATAAAGAAGGAAAACTGAGCTGAAGGTGTCCTGGACTTTGTATACCCTAGAAGGCTGTGGTTACTGCAAGATCGGTGACAATCCTACCTGTAAAAGAAGTGGTTTGTCACATATGGTGGAGAATGCGGGCAACCACGGAAGCCTGAGGGTAGAAGTCATTTAAAGCTCAACATGGAGGATGTTATCAAGGCTCTGATCCAATCCTCCTCTGTGCAACAGGAGACAAACAGGAGAGCTGCAGAAAACAGTGCAGCCCTGCAGCAACTGGTGCTGGCCCAGGCAGAGTGTGCTAAAGTCCTGGCCAAAACACAAATGGAGGGCACTGAGTCCTTGGTGAAACAGCTTGTTGTGACACAAGCGGAGATGTTTAAAGTAGCCCGTGAGGAGCAGCAAAAAGTCACCCAGGGACTACAACAGGTAATCCAAGCGATCTCTGGAAAACTGAATGGGGACCCTGATGGAAGATACCAGGGGCCAAAGGTGATTCGGGCGAGCCACTATCTTCAGAAAATGACCGCATCAGATGATGTTGAGGCGTACCTTCTGGCATTTGAGCGCACTGCTGAGAGGGACGGATGGCCGGCTGGTGAGTGGGCAAGCATACTGGCACCGTTCCTAAGTGGAGAGCCGCAGAAGGCATATTATGACCTAGAACCAGCCGATGCAAGTATCTACAGCAAATTGAAAGCTGAAATCTTGGCACGACTGGGTGTAACCTCTGCAGTACGTGCCCAAAGGTTCCACTCATGGTCATATTCTTCAGACAAAGCCGCACGTTCCCAAATGTTTGACCTCATACACCTTGCACGGAAATGGTTACAACCTGAAATCCATTCAGCTAGCCACATTGTGGAAACCTTAGTAATGGACCGGTTTTTGCGTGGTTTACCAGCTTCCCTGCGTCGCTGGGTCAGCCAAAGTGACCCCCATACAGCTGACCAACTGATTGCCTTGGTGGAAAGATATGCGGCTGCAGGAGAACTGCTATGTCCTACTTCACAGGCAAACCCTCGCAATCCTAAGCCCCAAGATTCTGCAAGGCCGGGTAAGACTGTTCAAGGTTTAAGGGGGGCATCCAGGTCTAATAGGCCTGGGAAAGGAACTAATTGGTGGTCCGACTGTACTGTCAAATGTTTCAAGTGCAAAGAGGATGGTCATATGGCCAAAGACTGTCCATTTAAGGATGAACCTATGGAATGCAATATGGGCAAAAATGAGGGAACACGTTCATTTTTGCTCAGTTGTTATGGTATTGTTAACAATGACTATGATAATAACGCTCATAAATGCTGTGTAACTGTGAATGGAAAAATGTCTAAAGCATTACTTGATTCAGGTAGTATGGTTACGTTGGTAGCAGAGTCTATAATACCTTGTGTAAAACCTGATCATGGACAGAAAATAGGCATTATCTGTGTTCATGGTGATAAAAAGGAATACCCCACTGCGGAAGTAAATATTGGAACCCAGTATGGGAATTTAAAGTACCGAGTGGGTGTAGTACCTAGATTAGCCCATGAGGTAGTGATCGGTAGAGACTTTCCTCATTTTCTAAAATTATGGGCAGCTTTACAAAAGACAGACCAAAATTTATCAGAAATGAGTCAGTCTGTCGAGGATAATGTGTTCCCTTTTTCCGATATTGACTTGGGTTTTGACCACTGTGACGGAAAAATAAGGAAAAAGAAAAAATACTGCCCTAAACCAGTATTAATAGGAGATAACCCAGCTCAAACTAGTGAGGAGCCTACTAATAATGCAGACAAGGATAAGGACTTAATTGATATTGGAATTAGTCCAGGTAACTTTAAAAGCGCTCAGTGGGAAGATCCCACTTTAGTGACAGCTAGAAATGATATTAAAGTTGTAAACGGGGTTGCTAATCAGCCAGGAGGAGCACTGCCGTTCCCCTATTTTGAAGTACAAAATGACCTAATTTACCGTGTAGAAAAAAAGGATTCAGACATCATTAGGCAGCTGTTGGTTCCTCAGACTTACCAGAATATAATGCTAAAGTTGGCTCACAGCCACATATTAGGGGGACACTTGGGAGTCGGAAAAACTAGAGAGAGAGTCCTTAGACGGTTTTACTGGCCTGGAGTGTTTGCTGCTATTACACACTATTGCTCCTCATGTCCTGAGTGCCAGTACAGGGCTCCTTTCAAGACTTTTCGTAGTCCACTTGTACCCTTACCCATAATTGACGTGCCTTTTGAAAGGATCGCTATGGACTTAGTGGGGCCACTGGTAAAGTCCGCTAGGGGACACCAATATATATTAGTCATCTTGGACTATGCAACTCGCTATCCTGAGGCCATTCCCTTGCGTAATACCTCTGCAAAGCTAATAGCTAAGGAACTTATGTTGATGTTCAGTAGGGTGGGTATCCCTAAAGAAATACTGACAGACCAGGGGACCCCGTTCATGTCCAGAGTCACAAAAGAGTTGTGCAGGCTCTTGCAGGTTAAACATCTTAAGACCTCAGTATATCACCCACAGACTGATGGTTTAGTAGAGAGGTTCAACAAAACCCTTAAGAGTATGCTACGCAAGGTAATTGATGCAGATGGAAGAAATTGGGATTTTTTATTGCCATATCTACTGTTTTCCATTAGGGAAGTTCCACAGGCCTCCACGGGCTTCTCTCCTTTTGAATTATTATATGGAAGACATCCCAGGGGAATATTGGATATTGCTAAGGAGACCTGGGAACAGGAGACTACTCCTCACAGGAGTGTAATTGAGCATATAGCTCAAATGCAGGATAGAATGGCCACCATCATGCCTATTGTCAGGGAACACATGCTGGAAGTCCAGCAGGCTCAGAAAAACAGCTATAACCGTAATGCTAGAGTCAGAGTGTTCCAACCTGGAGACAGGGTATTGGTTCTGGTCCCTACTGTGGAGAATAAGTTCCTTGCGACTTGGCATGGACCCTATGAAATAATAGAGAAAGTGAGTGATGTCAATTATAAAGTCAGACAACCAGGAAGAAGAAAGCCTGAACAGTTGTATCATATAAATCTGTTAAAGCCATGGAAGGACAGGGAGGTCCTGGTTGCTTTAAAACCTTCAGAACCTCCTATAGTAGAGCCAGATGTGAACGTATCTAAGACTCTGTCTGTCCATCAAAAGCAAGAGGTCAGAGATTTCATCAGAAGAAATAGGGATGTTTTCTCGATAGTTCCAGGAAAGACTAAAGTGATTAAACATGACATAATAACCGAACCAGGGAAAAGAGTTAACCTCAAACCCTATAGAATTCCTGAGGCCCGGAGGGAGGTTATAAACTTAGAGGTTGAGAGCATGTTAAAACTTGGAGTCATTGAAGAATCCCAGAGTAACTGGAGTAGTCCTATTGTATTGGTGCCAAAACCTGATGGCACATGGAGGTTCTGCAATGACTACCGCAAGTTAAACGCCCTCTCAAAATTTGATGCTTACCCAATGCCAAGAGTTGATGAGTTAATAGAAAGACTGGGCAAAGCTCGTTATCTAACAACCTTGGATTTAACAAAGGGTTACTGGCAGGTCCCGCTCACTGAAAGAGCCAAAGAAAAGACAGCCTTTTCAACACCCAGTGGCCTGTTTCAGTACACTGTATTGCCATTTGGGTTACATGGGGCACCTGCCACATTCCAACGAATGATGGACAGAATTCTTAAACCTCATGTTCGTTATGCTGCAGCATACTTGGATGATGTCGTCATCCACAGTGCAGACTGGGAATCCCACCTCCCTAAAGTTCAAGCGGTACTTGATGCTATCCGCTCAGCAGGCTTAACTGCCAATCCTTCCAAGTGTACGATTGGTTTAGAGGAAGCTAAGTACTTAGGTTATTCTATTGGGAGGGGTTTGGTTAAACCACAGGAAGCCAAAGTAGAAGCCATACAAAAATGGCCACAGCCCCTTACAAAGAAACAAGTAAAGGCATTTTTGGGTTTAATTGGATATTATAGGCGGTTCATTCCAGATTTTGCTACCATTGCTGCACCCCTGACAGACCTTATTAAAGCAAAATCCCCAGTCATAGTTAAATGGTGCCCTGAGGCAGAAAAGGCTTTTAAGAGTCTGAAGGAAGCTATCTGTAGCCATCCTGTCTTAGTGACCCCAGATTTTTCCAGGGATTTTATAGTTCAGACAGATGCTTCTGATGTGGGCTTGGGGGCTGTTCTTTCACAGGAATACCAGGGTGAAGAACACCCTGTTTTCTTTTTGAGCAGAAAGTTAAACCCACATGAGAAGAACTACTCTATTGTTGAAAAAGAGTGTCTTGCTATTAAGTGGGCACTAGACTCTCTTAAATACTACCTACTAGGCAGAAGGTTTCGATTGATAACGGACCATGCTCCTCTGACGTGGATGTATCAGAACAGGGAAAGTAACTCCAGAGTAACCAGATGGTTTTTGAGTTTGCAATCTTTTAATTTCACTGTGGAACACAGGGCTGGTCTGCAACAAGGTAATGCTGATGGGCTTTCGAGGGTACACTCCCTGATTTCCATGGTCGCTCAAACCCTTGGGTATGAGCTGGGGGGGAGGATATGTGAGCATAAAGGTGGAATAGTGGTTGATGGGAGATACATCAGACCTGATTTGCTAGACAGCAACCAGAGGATTTCTCAGTTAAATGCCCCAGGGAGAGATGTTACAGTTTGCAATATGCATAGCTGATGCTCTGCAAAACATGGTATGGGTCCCTGGGGCGGAGTATTTGGAGAGCAGGGGGGGCCAATGCTCCAACAGCACTAGTTGCTGTATAACAGACCACAGCTTGGATCTGGTTTTTAAGAGTTAGCTAATTGGCACTCACCTGTAGCTACTCAATTAGCAGACAGGCCTTTAAAAGAAGAGAGCAGCCTGCTCCAAGAGAGAGAGGAAAAGACAGCTAGGAGAGGCTGCGCTTATTGCAAAGACATTGCTTTTGTTTGGGAAATTGGTAAGTGGGAAAGCCACCCAATTGCAGATAGCAAGTACTGTCTAGTAAGAGCTCAAGTAAGAGCAAGGGATTTTGTTTGTTTTGTTATTATTTAAAGTACCTGCTTTCAAACTGAATAAAGAAGGAAAACTGAGCTGAAGGTGTCCTGGACTTTGTATACCCTAGAAGGCTGTGGTTACTGCAAGATCGGTGACAATCCTACCTGTAAAAGAAGTGGTTTGTCACAGTATGTTTATGGGCAAGACGTTTCTCGTAAGTCTTAGAGCATCTGGAAATAAATGATTTATACACCCTGCAATCTGTCCATTGAGATGATGAATACATACTCTGCTCACGCCTGTGTGAGTATTCAGGAGGTAACGGACTCCTTAGATTAGATTTGCGTTATTTTGAGACCATAAAATAGCAACAATAATCCTGATCCTCTTTCGTTTATGGTGAATTGAGTTGTATCCTAATATTAGATACAGAGACCATTCACCTTTCAAGCATCTATATAGACCCCACTGGGCAATAACAATAACACGACATGTTTATAAACCGTGGCTAAGCAATTCTATAAACCTGTTTATGTATGAGACACCTAACGATCCAGACCTTCTCCATTCTCTCTTTCCTCCACCCCCTTTATCTTCCATCAACTATAGAATTTGAAAAAGGTTTTCAATACATCTGTCATCCTAGTGCAAAATACAGACTGGATATTCAGGACCTTTAAAAGCAAAAAGTAATTCTTAACCAAATTTTAGAATTTTCTTTTAACTAATTTTACTTCCACTGAGACGTTCAAGACTAACGACAGTCCAGGAGGTACTCTGCACATGTTTCCTTGCTCAGTTCATGGAACTTTCCTCATCATTTAGCCTTGGCCTGGTGTCTTGTCTATTCTTTGGACATGGTTGATCCTTTGGTCTGCTTTGTGGCAAAACATTTTGTTCTTGTCCCTGATTATCTGGAATTTGTAAGTTCTATAGATAAAACAAGGCGTCTCCTTCCTCAGGTGTACGTATGGGGTGGTATTTCCCTTCTTTTGATATGTTCAACCTAAAGGAGAATCCCCAATCATATCTGTATCTATGTGATGTAATTACCTCTGAAAATGGTAAAAAAAACGCCCTCTTTTCTACAAAGTCGTATATATCTTGTGGATACCTTGCTATTTTCATAAGTAAGTCTTTTGTAGAAAAGTAGTGGAACCTGGAGATTACATTTTGCAGTCTCTCATTCAAAGATGGTGGAGCTCTTCAAGCTCAATGAATCCTGTTTATTCTATATTCTTATTTGCCTAATTCTGTCACCTAAACCTTTAATATACACTGATAGATTAAGTACTGATTCTGGTAAGTTTCATATTTGTATATTTTGCCTTTTTGATCTATTTCTATAATGTGATCAATTCCTCTGCCCTTTCTGTATGTGAGCAAGTTGTTATATTTATTCTCTAATACTCACACTTTATTTCTGCGGTCACCTCTATGGAGATTTTTTGTACTTTAGGATTAATTTCTGATCTGAAGGAGGAAATTAAATCCACGTTAGTACTCAATGCAGAAGACTTTGAGCATTTCCTCATTGAGTGCATATTTGGGGTAGAGGGAGGGCGTAGCTGATTTTGCAGCAAAGTAGTCTTGAATACCCCTTTTGGATTGCTACCTTGCTGTGGTGAAGTGGCTTGAGTATGTAAATGAAACATGTAGGGTCACCCAGGATGGGCAGGTCGTACTCCAGTATCTGCCAAGATAACCTTATGGGTATGATGACAGATGGGCTTGTTGTGCTGTGGTCATAAGGTCACAGAGTTGGACACAACTGAATGACTAAACAACAACAGTCTTGAATATCCTTATATGTCTCATAGAGATGCTGGCCATCTCCTTTAATGCTTCTTTTACTTTAAACTTGGTGTCTTTTTTAAGCTTGCCACATATTGGTGCTGCTGTCCCACATGGGGGGGGGAGCATGTCTTTACATATTAAAACTGTAACATGTGTATCTTTAAAGGTTAAGTACGCTACTTGCTATTTGTCTTATTTTTTATGAGTCTCTGCTGATTGCAAAAAATCCCACTCTTTTTCACTAGGTGGTGCTGTTACAACAGAGTGATTGGTCACATTGTTACATAGTTACATAGTAATTAAGGTTGAAAAAAGACTTACAGTCCATCAAGTTCAACCTTTTAAAGATCTCCTCTGATTCTCAATATGCAGATTACATATTAATTAGTTGTTAATAATTAATCAATTTTTTTTAAATTATTAATTAATCCAGAGAAAGGCAAACAGGAAAAAAAAACAAGTAAGACTTAGCCAAAAATTAATTCCTTATTGACCCCAGATACTGGCGATTGGATTTCTCCCTAGATCAATACTCTCTCTAATTATCCAGGATAACCCTGAATTCCCTTTATAATTAGAAATAAATCCAGTCCCCTTTTAAAGTTATCTATCGAATCTGCTGTCACCACCTCCTCTGGTGAGGATTACACTTATTAACCACCCTTACTGTGAAGAACCCTTTTCTTTCTTTAAGGTGGAATGTTTTTACTTCTAACCTCAAGGGATGTCCACTTGTCAGTTGAAAAACCTCTTGGCACAAAAAGCTCCCGTGACAAATCTTTATACTGACCCTGGATGTATTTATGTTTACCTTTTCTGTACTTTGTACAGCTCTAAAATGTCCTTTTTATGAAGTGGTGCACAAAACTGTCTCCATATTCCAAATGAGGGCGTACTAGAGATTTGTATAGTGGCAGAATTATATTTGCTTCCCTGGCTTCTATACCCTTCCTAATACATGCTAATATTTTATTTGCCTTTGCAGCTGCTGCTTGGCTCTGAGCACTGTTACCTAGGTGGTTGTCCACAAGCTCCCAAATCTCTTTCAATTTCTGATACCCCAAGATTTGCTCCATTAAGATTATAAATTGCATGGCTATTTTTCCTTCCCAGATGCATAACTTTACATTTATTCATATTAAATCTCATCTGCCAGTTAGATGCCCATTCCTCAATTTTATGTAAATCCCTTTGGAGGGAAAGTACATCATTATCTGATTTAATTATCTTGCACAACTTTGTGTCATCAGCGTAACTGAAGACACCACACTCCAATCCCACCTCGAAGTCATTAATAAATATGTTAAAAAGGAGAGGACCTAATACTGAACCCTGAGGAACCCCACTTACCACATTAGTCCATATGTTCTATTTACAACAACCCTTTGCTTCCTGTCTTTTAGCCAGCTCTCAATCCATGCGCAGATATTTACTGTAATTCCTGTATCCCTTAGTTTGCACAATAGTCTCCCATGTGGTACTGTATCAAAAGCCTTTGCAAAATCCAAAAAGACTACATCCACCAAGTTGCCTTGATCCAGGTTCCTACTAACCTCCTCTTAGAAACTAATTAGATTTGTTTGACATGACCTATCCCTCATAAATCCATGTTGACTCCTACTTATAATCCTGTTCAAATAGTAATATTCTTGTATATTATACCTTATTAACCCTTCTAAAAGCTTCCCCACAACAGAAGTGAGGCTCACTGGTCTATAATTCCCCGGATTTGCTCTTGCTCCCTTCTTAAATATAGGTATCACATCTGCTTTTCTCCAGTCATCTGGAAGTGACCCTGTGTTGAGTGAATCTTGAAAAATTAAATATAATGGTTTGGCGATTACAGAACCCAGTTCCCTCAGAACCCTTGGATGTATTCCATCAGGACCAGGGGCTTTATTAACATTTATTTTTTTCCAACCTCTTTTGGATTTCTTCCTGTGTTAACCAATCATTTGGCAAAGGTAGTGTAGCCCCATTATGTTGCGGTGTCCCAATCACTGGTACATCCCTTGTGTATACTATTATTATTAATATTATTATTATTATTATCTTTATTTATATCGCGCCAACATATTCCGTAGCGCTGTACAGGGGGTTAGTACATGGCAAAAAACAAACTTAACACCATACTCATTAGACTGTACCCCCCTTCCCTCTTTTCATAAGCCTGCTGTTTGATATACTTAAGTATATCTTTTATTACACACATTGTATATATATATATATATATCTTATTCACATTTTTTCTCTAATAAAGTTTATTTTGTTTTTTTCTAGTAACTAGTTGCTACATATTTCAAAATAGAGTCTTAGGTGTTTTTTAGTACACTGGACATAGACTCATAGGATCCAGAGTTACTGGGAACACACATTTGATAAAACTTAACACCTTAAAGAATGGAGGGCCCTGTTTTTGAGCATATAATCAAATGCACATAGAGCTTGTTTCCAAGACACGGACACACAATTGAAAACTCGCAAACTTACAATCTAGGGGTTTAGGTGTGATACAAGAGGGTGACAAATACAAAATGGCAACATGAATGCAATTTGTTTAGTCAATTGGAGGGGTCTCTGTGTTGTACTGTAGATTGTCATTTGTAGTTGTAATTATAAAGGCTGAAGGTGATATGATTTTTGTGTTTCTAGTAATTTTTTTAAAGGTTTTGAGGCAGGAAGTTAATCTAATGGAGCGAGGCAAGGAGTTCCAAATAGTAGGAGCTGCACGAGAAAAGTCCTGAAGACGGGAGTGAGAGGAGGTGATGAGAGAGGAGGAAAGAAGAAGGTCGTTAGCAGAACGAAGGGGCCGGTTGGGAGAGTATTTTGAAACAAGAGCAGAGATATAAGGGGGTGCACTGTTGTTGAGGACTTTATGTGTTAGGGTCATGATTTTAAATTTGATTCGGGAAGCTATGGGAGGCCAGTGGAGTGATTGACAGAGAGGAGCTGCAGACACTGAGCGTTTGATATGGAAGATGAGTCTAGCGGAGGCGTTCATTATGGCTTGGAGGGGAGACAGATGAGAGATGGGGAGGCCAGCAAGAAGGGAATTGCAGTAGTCGAGTCGAGATATGATGAGGGAGCGTATTAGAATTTTAGCTGTGTCTTGTGTAAGATAATGACGAATTTTGGAGATGTTTTTTAGGTGAAACTGACAAGATTTAGGTATCGATTGGATGTGAGGAATAAAAGAGAGGTGGGATCCAGTAGATCCCCAAGACAACGGGCCTGGGAGGTAGGGGTGATGATGGTGTTGTCAACAGTGAGAGATATTTGAGGAGTGGAAGCTGTAGTAGAGGGGGGAAAGATTAGGAGTTCAGTCTTAGACATGTTGAGTTTGAGTTGACGGGTGAACATCCAGGAGGATATGCTAGAGAGGCAGTTGGAAACTTGAGCTAAAAGAGAGGGGGATAGATCGGGTGCAGAGAGGTAGATTTGAGTATCATCTGCATAGAGATGATACTGAAATCCAAAGGATTTTATGAGGGTGCCAAGGGAGGAGGTGTTGATGGAGATGAGGAGAGGGCCTAGGACAGAACCTTGGGGAACGCCAACAGACAGAGGGAGAGGTGAAGAAGAGGTGCCAGAGAAGGAGACGCTAAATGTACGATCTTTTAGATAGGGTGTGAACCATAAAAGAGCTGTGCCCTGGATGCCAAAAGAACGGAGAGTTTGGATTAGAAGAGGGTGGTCAACTGTATCAAAGGCAGCAGAGAGGTCCAGGAGAATTAGAATGGAGAAGTTACCCTTTGATTTGGCAGTTAGCAAGTCATTGGTGACTTTTGTGAGGGCTGATACCGAAGAAAAGACCCTATTTAGCTCATCTGCCTTTTCCTGGTCACTAATTATCAGACTGTGTCACATAGTAAAGTTCCTATAGCTTCCTTCCTCGCCTTCTTCCCATTAAAATACTTAAAAAATATATTAGGGTTAGTCTTACTCTCTTTTGCAATTAATTTTCAATTTTCTATGTTAGCCAGTCTAGTAGCCCATTTGCTGTCTTAGTGATTTCCTTGTACTCCTGTAAAGCAGTCTCTGTCCCCTCTTGTGTGTATAATATAAATGCCTGTTTTTTACTCCGTATCTTGATCTTTAAATCATTGTTAAGCCACATTGGATGGGATTTACTCCTTTTACTTTTATTCCCACCTGGTATATGTCGATGTGTATGTATATTTAGTAAGGATTTACATGTTGTCCATTTATGTTCAGTGTTTTTACCCATCATGCCTCTGTCCCAGTCTATACTTTGTATTGCTGCCCTTAGACCATTAAAATCTGCCCTTTTTAAAATAGAGTTTTTGCTGGCCCCTTAAAATTTTGTTTGTTTAATGTGTTGTGATTACGGTTTCCCAAAGGTTGCCCTATTTTAACATTTGATACCATATCAATATTATTTGTGATGACTAAATCCAAGATGGCGTCATTTCTAGTAGGTTTTTGTATAACCTGGGCCAGATAATGATCCCTGAGTGTACTCAAGAACCTGCTCCCCTTCGCTGAACTGCTGGTCTCATTTATCCAGTTTATTTCAGAGTAATTCAAATCTCCCATTATTAGAACTTGCCCGTGCTTTGCTGCATTTCCAATCTGTAACAATAATTGTATTTCTTCACTTTCAGCTATATTTGTTTTTTTTTAGCATACTCCTACTAGTATTTTTTTGGAATTTGCTGCTCCAGTATTAACTCTACCCACAAACATTCAGCTTTATCACTAGGTCCACCATAAATATCTTCTCTGACTATAGGCTTAAATTCAGGCTTAACATACAGACAAATCCCTCCTCCTCTTTTACCATTGCCCCAATCTTTCCTAAATAGGTTATAACCATCCAGATTAACAGGTCAGTCATGAGATTTATCCCACCACGTTTTGGTAATGCCTATTAAATCCCATTTTTCATTAATTGCTAATAATTCTAACTTTCCCATTTTTCCTGGCATTAGCAAGCATACACCTTAAGTTATGCGTCTGTAGTTCTGAAGTGCCTGCCACTGTACTTGAGTTACTACCTCCCTATTGACTATACTACCTCCCCATCTCCTCCCCTATGAGTTGTTAATTCATCCCTTATACCCTCTACACTTTCTACCCCATTACTTATATCGAGTCCCTCCCCCCCAACTACTAGTTTAAAAACTCCTCCAGCCTTTCTACCATCCTATCCCCTAGCACAAAAGCTCCCTCGTCATTAAGGTGCAATCCATCCCTGCTATAGAGATTGTACCGAAGTGAGAAGTCAGCCCAGTGCTCTAAAAACCCAAACCCCTCCTTAGTGCACCACATCTTTAGCCACACATTAACCTCCCTGGGCTAGCACGTGGCACTTGTAGTATCTCAGAAAATACCACCTCAGAGGCCCTTGCCTTCAGCTTATTACCTAGATCTCTAAAATCATTATTTTAAGTACCTCCATCTTCCACTAACTTCGATCCACAACATGACGAACCCGAGCACCCGGGAGACAGCAAACTGTTCGATTGCTGGCATCTGGGTGACAAATCATCCTGTCTACCTTCCTAATAATAGAGTCCCCTACCACCCAAACCTGTCTGTTTCTGTGCCTATTCTGCCCTTCCTCTCCTCCAGTAGAGCTGTTCTCCCGGCTGTTAGAGGGAACAGCTCTATCTGGCATTGCCATTTCTGAATGGACATCCCCAACGGTTTCACTCAATCTGGCAAATCAGTTTATGTTTGCCAACTCAGAACTGGCCTGCCTCCTCCTGTTCCCCCTGATTCCCCTTTTAACTGTAACCCATCTACCTTCCTGGAAATCCTCACTAGCCCCAGCTCCACCCTCCATACTAGGCCCAGCTAAACTGTGCTCCATGAGCACCAACTCCCTTTCCAGTGGAGCAATATCACTAAGTGCTGCAATTCTCCTCTCCAGTTCTCCAATTTGATCTTCCAGAGAGGCCACATGCTCACACCTCTCACAGAGATATGGACCCTGGATCATCTGTTCCAGTAGTGCATACATATGACAGGATGTACACTGAGTGAGGTCGCCACTGGACTGACTCATAATTATTATTATTGTCTACAAAAATTCAGTTGGAAAAATAAAGAATATAAAATATATTTGTATACATTTTTGTTAAAAAGAAAAAAAAAAAAATATATATATATATATATGTTTCCTTTATTCTTTCCCCTTTGCTCTATAAATCTGCCCCCTCTTTCCTTGAACTCTCTCCTTTTATTTAAACTGCACTTGATACTAGATATGTTTGCAAGCTCACAAGTTCGCCCCTTCTCACCCGGGCACAATTAGTGCACTCTGCAATTTATCAGCCTTTACTTGCAAAGGAAAATCCATTTGCAAACTAATCCAGATGATATTGAAGTATCCTGTTATCTGTGGTCCATTTAATGGGTCCTTTTATACTTTGCACTTTCTTTATTTATTTTGTAAAGTAATGAGATCTGGGTCAATATTGGAGGGCGAAAAAGAAAAACCTGTTCTACAGAAAACCGAGTGCAGGTGAAACGGTTGTTATAGCAAATGTAATAAGGGGAAGATGATTTTAACGGCACATTCTGTTGCACGGGAGAACTCTGAGCCCGAAGTTTTGTTTGTGTAGTTGTTCAGTCGTGTCTTACTCTGTCAGCTACTGACATTCTTCAATGCTTTATTGACCTAATCTATCCATCTCCCCCTCTGCCGTATCCTTCTTCTTGTGCCTTCAATCTTTCCCACCATCAGATTCTTCTCTAGGGAATCCTGTCTTCTCATTATATGCAGAAAATATTTGAGCTTTAGCCTCATAATCAAACCTTATAGTAAACAGTTTGGCTTTATTTCTGTAGTGTGGATTGACTGGGTCTTCTTGCAGTCCAAGGGACTCTAAGCTGTTTCCTCCAACAACACAATTCAAAGGTGTCAATTCTCCGGCACACAAACTTCAATATGGTGCAGCTCTCACATCCGTATGTTACTACAGGGAATTGCAGAGATCTAACTATGCAGACCTTTGTTGATAGTGTAATATCTATACTTTCTACTAGCTCATCCAGACTTGCCATAGCTTTTCTCCCCAGAAGCAAACACATTTTAATTTCATGGCTTCGGTCACCATCGGAATAGATCTTGGATCACATAAAAATAAAACCTATTACTGCCTCGGCTTCTTCTCCATCTATTTGCCAGGAGCTGAGATTACTGTTTGTGGCAAAAGCCAGCCACCTAGTGTTATTACAAAGACATTGTGTTATTGATATGTGTTAATATACAGAGAGCAGGGTGTAATACACAGAGCTAGAGGGTACGGCAGGGCAAGGGTTAAGCTTTGCCCTGCCAGAGTCATGGGGGATTACTTGGTGGCTATCTGGTAGACCTCGTGGAGACAGATAGGACAAAGACAGGGATGATCCTATCAATCTCTGTACTATATGGTAAGGCCTGTTATTGTGTAAGAGTAGCCAGCTAGGCACCGGGAGATGTGTGATGTGACCGCAACTATTGTTCTCTCTCTGTATTGTGTGGCCAAATAAGGCGCTCCTTGCCAGCAACTGCGGACCTCGCAAAAAAATACGAGACACGTACCCACTCATTACAACCTCGCAAAAATCGTCCGCAACCCGCGCACATGAAAAAATGAAAAACACAATAAATACACACAACACATACATACAAAGCTTACCTACAGCAAGAGGGGGCATCCAGGACCTCAAAAATGAAGTTACACCTCAATCTAACTCAAATTAAAGAGTTTAGACACTGAAAAATTCTCTAAGTGAAAGAAAAAATGGCTGCCGGAAAAAAAAAGGAAAACGAGGCTACAGCAGTCTAAAGACGCAAAACACCACCAAACACCTACAAGAATAGAAAACAGACGCAACCCGCGCAACCCCAAACACATTACAAACACAATAAATACACACAACAAACACATAAAAAGCTTACCCACAGCAAGGTGGTGCCCCCAGGACCTCTGCAAGTGAAGTTACACCTCGATTTAAGTACACATTTTGGAGTTTAAACACCCGAAAATCACCTAAGCGAGAGAAAAAATGGCCACCGAACAAAACGAAAACGAGGCTACAGCACTCTAAACACGCAAAACACCACCAAACAGCTACGGATATTCCACTAAGACGCATACCACACATTAGCCGCCATTTTAGAACAATAACTTATACAATGCGGAAGTACACAGCTACGCTAACGGATTTGTCTTGCGCACGCACACTATTACACTCCACACATTCATCACGCTTACACAGCAGCTCCACACCACTAATGCTGCAGCAACATCAAAACAGATTGCCAGCTCTTCAACACAATGCTTCCTGCCTATATTCAAAATAGGTAAAGTATATTACTTTATTATTCTATTAGTTATTTTATTATTATAAACCAAATAGCATTAGCTCACTTACGATTTGATTGCTGTCATTTTTTGACGGGCAATTCGCTAGTGTATATATATATATATATATATATATATATATATATATATATATATATAATCTGTGTGTGAGAAAATAAATGATGTGTTTTTTTTACTCCCAATTGTGTATCGTCCAATATGGAGAGATTGGGATTATGAGACTGTACAGCGCCTCTCTTGGATATTTTACAGTCTACCACGGAGATATTGAGTGTAATATTGCATTTCCGCTACATTGGTGGCAGTGGTAGGATACAAGCCTCGCAACGAAGCAGCAGTTCGTATACAAGCAGTGCGTCGCGTACAGTTAGTCTGAACTAACTGAACTATGCAGTCCTAAAACGAACAACTTTAAAGGAACCTTTCGAAGCAAGGGGCAAGATAGCCAGCAATAAAGCAAAAACTATTCTGATTGCCGAACTGATGGAGGGAGAATGAGCCAGCAGAGATGTACCTTCACCAGAGATGGAGGAAAGCGAAGTCGCAATGGAACTAAGGATAAGGCTGGCATTTTACCAGGAACCACCATCAGAAGAAACTGTAACGAGTGACGGCGGATGTAAAAGATTACATATTAGCCAACAGGCAACACAGCTACAACTAGCAGGTCAGCGATCCAGAGAGGGGTCACCAGCAGTATCTGTCACCACACAAGGAAAAGCAAGGCTCCCATACAATGCATTTAAAGCCGTCACAGACACGGAAGAGGATATTGATGGGTACCTTCAAGATTTTGCCACTTACATGACATTGGACGAGCAGACTGGGTACCTCTGTTGGCAGGCAAATTGTCTGGCCGTGCCACAAAGGTGTCCCGGGCAATACCAGATGAGGACAGCAAAGATTACCACCGGGTGAAGCAGGCCATCTTAATGCGATATGCTATCACCCCAGAGACATACCGACGCCCGATTTCGGGAGCTCAACAAACAGGAGAAGGACTCCCATGCCGAGTGGGCTTATCAACTGCAGAGAGCTGCCATAGGATGGGTTCAGGCTAACCTAACGACAACCATGGAATAACTGCTGCAATTGATTCTGCTAGAGCAGTTCTTCAGTTGACTGACCCCAGAGGTGCATATATGGGTAAGGCACCGTAACCCCCTTACCCTCTCTGACACCGCTCGGCTGGCCGATGAACACTATGATACACAGCGCCACCACAGACCACCACCTCGCCCATTGTATAGGCCTGCAGTGCCAACCCCAGTACCCCAGGCCGTGGCCCCACCCTGTCAGGGCAAGGGCAACGGATTCAACACCCCTGCTCCCAGGTACCAACCTTGTGCCAATATCCGGTGTCACCTATGCCAGCAGTTGGGACATGTACAGAGGGAATGCCCCCAGAACCGGAACCGGAACACATGGGTTCGTCCGGGCCAACCACCGCCATTGATACCGCACCAAGACCAGTACCCACGATGCTGAACCCCACTAACAGGAGGAACAAGAACGGTTTTTACATGAAGTCGATCCCGTCCAGGCTGCGTCGGACATTCGACAACACCATATGAAAACCGTTTGTCTGGAGTGTAAGAACGTCGAAGGGCTAAGGGACACTGGAGCTACGTTAAACCTAGTCAAACACCACTTGGTCCCAGACAAAGCACTTACCGGGGGCTCTGGCAGTACGGGTAGCAGGAGGAGCAGTACTCGGCTTACCTACTGCCAAGGTTCATTTGCACTGGGGTGTGTGGTCGGGGGTTGTGGAAGTAGGATTGATGCAGAACGTACCGCAGATGTACTACTCAGGAATGACTTGGGCCAGCTAACTTCTGCATTTGTACCCCAAACTTCTACCCAAGACATTTACCCGGTGACCACACGGCAGCAGGCTCGCACCATGGACCCACCAGCACATTCTGAGGCTCAGGTAAACAACCAGTTTCCACCCCTAGAGAACTTGTGCTGGGATGCCCCTGCAGAGTTTGGGAAAGAGGTAGCCATAGACTCCATGATGCAAGTATACAAAGATCGGGTCACCTCCAGTCAGGCAGGATTAGAGGGGGAGAGATTCTGGTTGGACAAGGGATTACTATACAGGAACTCGGAGAGGATAGGGGCTGGGTCCATACCGTTCCTCATGAAACAGTTGGTAGTACCCCAGAAATATAGGCAGGAATTACTCCGGATAGCCCATGATATTCAGTTATCTGGACATCTGGGAGTTAGCCAAACTAAGTACCGGCTAACTCAGAACTTTTTCTGGCCGGGGATTTCAAAAGATATTTGTCAGTACTGCCAGACTTGTGACACCTGTCAGAGGGTGGGTAAGAGAGGGGACCACCATAAAGCAAAACTTCACCCCCTTCCCATTATTGAAGAACCGTTTCGCAGGGTAGCCGTAGACTTGGTAGGGCCCCTAACTAGACCGAGCCCTGCTGGCAAGAAATACATACTGACCCTAGTAGATAATGCCACTAGATATCCAGAGGCGGTGGCGCTGCCCACTGTCCACGTTGAGACGGTCGCGGATGCCCTGTAGCGGATTTTCTCTCGCATGGGATTTCTCTAAGAGATTATTTTGGATCAGGGCACCCAATTTACCGCTGAAGTCACCCACCAACTCTGGAGACTATGCAGAATTAAGCCCATAGTAAACTCGGCATATCATCCCCAGTCCAATGGTTTGCAGACACTAGGAAAGACTGGGAAAGATTCCTGCCCCACCTTCTATTTGCGTACAGGGAGGTGCCCCAAGAATCCACCGGATTCTCCCCCTTTGAACTACTGTTCGGTAGAAGCGTGAGAGGCCCGTTAGACTTAATAAGAGAACATTGGGAGGGAGAGATTAGCACAGATGGTACCCCTGTCGTCCCTTATGTGTTGGAGTTTAGGGACCACCTGGAGGTTGGATCGTACTCTCTGGGTCAACTCCTCAAGGCGCCGATGGTACAATAGGGAAGCCAGGGACCACAGCTTGTGAGTGGGACAAAAAGTATTGTTTTTGAAACCCATCCGCAATGACAGGCTGCAGGCCACCTGCGATATCACCTATGTGATTGTCCCGTGCTCAGGAGTAGGGGGAAGACGCATGCTTCATGTGAAACCCTATCTTGAGTGCACGGAGGATGTGGAGGCTATTTGCATCCCAGCCTCCAAAGATTTTGAGAACCCCTCTCTACCAGACTTCTTTGAAAAAGAAGACCAAACAGAGGGCCTCAAAAGGGGTACAGCTAGGAGAGCGGCTGAGCCCACAGGAGCGTACCCAGGGGCCAAGGGGACCACCTTCTCCAAACTTTTAGACAAAATGGCCTGAGGGCGGTACGTCACTACAATAGATCTTTGTAAGGGGTACTGGCAAATTCCACTAGCCAAAGAAGCCATACCCAAGTCGGCATTTGTCACCCCATTTGGCCTGTACCAGTTTCTGGATGAAAAACGCTCCGGCAACTTTCCAGGGAATGCTAGATCAGCTTCCAGGAGTACGCTTGCGCCTACCTGGACGATATAGATATTTACAGCGACACTTGGTCCGAACACCTGACCCACATAGGAGCAGTGTTAGACCGTATCAGGAAAGTAGAGTTGACCCTCAAACCTAGTAAGTGTCACATAGGGATGGCTGAAGTGCAGTACCTCAGCCATCGAGTAGGTAGTGGTCAACAGAAACCATAACCAGCCAGGGTTTACTGTAATGTGTGCGTGCCTTAGGGCTTCCAAAACTGCTTCCACTTTCAGCAGATGTGTCTCCCAGTCGTTAGTATATATGATTATGTCATCTAGGTAAGCGGCTGCGTACTCTGAATGGCCGCGTAACAGCTTGTCCATCAGTCTCTGGAAAGTAGCCGGTGCTCCGTGCAATCCAAACGGTAGTACCTTGTAATGAAAAAGCCCGTCGGGTTGAAAAGGCAGTTTTCTCCTTTGCTGCTCGTGTTAAGGGTATTTGCCAGAACCCTTTAGTCAAATCCAACGTTGTTAGAAACCTCGCTTTTCCGAGTCGCTCTATTAGTCCGTCTACTCTATGTATAGGGTATGCATCGAACTCTGATACAGAGTTTAGCTTGCGAAAATCGATGCAAAACTTGACAGTTCCATCAGGTTTTGAAACCAGGACAATGGGGCTGCACCATTGGCTTTGAGACTCCTCGATTACTCCAAGTTCTAACATTTTGTTTACCTCAGCCCTTATTTTGGTTCTCTTCGCTTCAGGTATGCGGTAAGGTTTAATCCTTATTCTCACACCTGGTTTAGTGACAATATTATGGTAAATGGCAGTGGTGCGACCTGGGTTGGTGGAAAACACATGCGCGTTCCGCTTCAGCATTTTGTAGGTTTCCTCTATTTGTGCAGGGGACAACTCTTGAGATACATAGGCTTTTGGAGGTTCAATGCAGATTTTGGACTCGCTGGCATCTTCTGACTCCTCAGCCAGACAAGTGACATCCATCACTTTTGCTTGCTCTTTCCAGGGTTTTAGAAGGTTTATATGATATATTTGTTCTTTCTTGCAACGTTCAGGTTGACTGACTTTATAATCCACCTCACCTATAGCTTCAATAATTTCGTAGGGGCCTTGCCATCGGGCCAGTAATTTGCTTTCGGTTGTTGGCGCTAACACTAGAACCCTGTCTCCGGGTTGAAATTTTCTCACCTGAGCTGTGCGGTTGTAATAGGTTTGCTGGTTACTTTGAGCTTGATCCATATGGTCTCGCACCAGAGGGATAACTTTGGCAATTCTTTCCCTCATGTTCCTTACATAATCCACAATATTTTCGCCCGGCACTATTTGCTCTTCCCATTATTCCCTTAATATGTCCAGAAATCCTCCGGGATGGCGGCCGTAGAGGAGTTGGAAAGGATTTTGCCATCTCGTGCCACAACTTTTCTTACATACTTTTCAAAGTTTTATTGAACCGTTCTACTAGTCCGTCTGTTTGTGGATGGTAAACCGAGGTCCTGAGTGATTTCACCTGTAAAAGCTGGCACATGTCTCTCATCAGCTTTGACACAAAGGGGGTCCCTTGGTCCATTAGGATTTCTTTGGGTATCCCCACCCTGGCGGTACGTAAGGGTATGGCCTCCGGGTATCTGGTCGCATAGTCCATTATTATGAGGATGTATTGGTGTCCTCGGGCTGATTTTTCTAGTGGACCCACCAGATCCATTGCTATTCTTGAAAACGGCTCCTCAATTATGGGTAAAGACACCAGTGGAGCTAAGATCAGAGCAGGGAGTTGTCAACTGGCATTCAGGGCAAGACGCACAGTACTGGGCTACTTCAGCAAAAATGCCAGGCCAGAAAAAACGTTTCAATATCTTTCCCAGGGTTTTATCTTTTCCAAGGTGGCCCCAAGGAGGTTAAGGTGAGCCAAGTCAAGGACTTAGTTCCCCCGAGCACAAAGGAAGAAAGAGCTGCTCCAGTGTTTCTTCCTTTGAAGGAATGACCCTGTACAGCAAGTTATTCCGTAGTATGAAATAAGGGCCCTGTCTCCTCTCTCTCTTTGGTGACCGGAGTCCTGTTCACTTCCACAAGCTTGATCACGTGCAAAGTCATTCTTGTCAGGGAACCACTGCAGTGGAGTAAGTTCCTCTTCTACATGTTCTCTCGTTTGGGCCGTCTCTTCATCAGGTTGAGCCGTGGAACCCTTCCGGACCGTCTCCGGTCTTTCTTCTGTCTGGCAGGCTGCTAAAGCCTCCTCAACGGCTTTCCTCATTATCTCTGTGCCTAACCGCTTAGCTTTCTTCCTTTCCCGCTTCGTTTTGCGGGTTTTCCCGGATCCGGAGAATAGATCCTGGTCCATAAACGATGGGAGTGACCACAGGGTTTCCTTGGCCCCTGGGGCACTCTGTTCAGATTGTCTTTGGTTTTCACCTTTTCCTGTTCGGAAGAGATCTTCAAGTTGGGGAAAATCCCTACCTAGTACAACAGGGTAGGGTAGATTGGCTACTACAGGAGCGGTGAGCAACATCTTTTTCCCATGAACCTCCAGTTCTGCGGTACCAGTAGGGTACAGGTTCACTGTCCCATGTACACATGTGATGCCCACCTTCCTTGAGTTTTGTATTTTGCTAGATTTTATCATGTTGGCCGAAAAGAGGGTCACCACACTCCCAGAGTCAATTAAAGCTATGGTTTCCTTTCCATTAACTTTTATGGCTTTGATGAACTGATGTAGTTTTCCGGCCACTCCTACCAGGTTGATCATATTGCAGTGGTACGTATGTTCCCCCAGCTTGCACTGCATTGGTTCCTCCTAATTCCCCACAGTAAAAGCATTTAATCTTGCTTACTGGGGTCCCTCTTTGCTTATTTTCTTCAGGTACTAACCTTTTTGGGTTCCCTAGCGAGTGTCTTCCAACTTCTGGCTTCATGAGTCTTGGTCTGGTTCTCATCCAGTTAGGAGTTTGAACATTCGGGTTGTTAGGCCGCCTTTGAACACAGGAGGTCTCCTCTTATGAGAAACGGGTTAGTTCCTTCATGGCAAGATATGTTTCTGTTAGTGAGATAAACTCGTCTGGGGTCTTTCGCTCGTTTTGCCCCACCCATTCTTTTAAGCCTAGTGGTAAGCTTCTCAAGTAGCGGTCCATGATCAGCAATTCTATAATTCTCCCTGGTCCATTGCTGTCAGGCTGTAGCCACCTTTTGGCTAAGTGCAGCAACTCAAACATCTGTGGGTGAGGGGGCTTATTCTCCCCAAACCTCCATGAATGGAATCTGTATGCTCTGACACTGCGGGTAACTCTGGATCTGGCCAGGATCTCTGCTTTCAAGGTTGCATAATCCAGGGCTTGTTCACTGTCCAGATTGAGGTATGCTTTTTGGGCTTCCCCACAAAAATATGGTGCGACTATGCTGGCCCAGTGCCCTTGGGGCCAGGCTTCTCTGATGGCAGTTCTTTCAAAACTCAATAGATATGTTTCCACATTGTCTTCAGGACTCATTTTTTGTAGAAACTGATTTGGCTTGCCCCTCATACAGGTCTATGGTGATACAGCAGGTTTGAGAGGTGTAATTTGCTGTAGCTGGGCCAACAGTATTTGGTTGGTCTCCCTCTGCAGCTTCCGTTCTCCCATGGCTTGGGCATGTTGTTCGGCCAGGTCCTGGGTGGCTCTAACTTGTTGTTCCGCCAGTGCTTGTGTTGCCTGGGCCTGTTGCCTTAGGAACTGTTGTGTAGTCTCCTGCTGATGGGTAGTGGTCTGTATTAAGGCTTTCACTTGCTCCTCCATTTTTTACTGTGGGCTGTTTTCTTAAGCGCAGACAATGTATATCCCACCACTGCCACCAAAATGTGACAGACTGGCTGCCACTTCCGGGGTCAATGCCCTGTTGACAATCTCTGTAATGAAGTAGCTCAAGAGGCGTTATAGCTATAAGTAGCTTTACTGAAAACCTGGTCAGCAGGTACAAACAAAAATAATACAAAACAAAGCCTAGCTTCCTTGAAGCACTAACTAAACAGAAATAGCAGATTCCTCACTACCATAAACTAATGCATAATAAAGCGTTCATATATACAGGCCTGTAAGTTTTTCTGCTCCAACAGTCTGTGGGTTTGCTTCAGCATGCAGAACTGTCTCTCCTGGCTCTCAGTCCAGACTGAACCCAACCTGCTGAGTGCTCAGTAGTCCTTTTGAGGCAGAATGCAGCTGGGCTTAATTAGTCAGTTGTAGGATGCTTAACTCTTTCACTTCCCAGGGGAAAAAGGTCTCTTGTAAGTCGGCTACTTACATACACCCCTTGTATGATTCTGTTACAATATATATATATATATATATATATATCTGTGTGTGAGAAAATGAATGATGTTATGGTGTCTTATTAATACAAGATCTTGTATGTGGACCCCCTCAAGATGGTGGCTCTTCACTTTCTCACCCTAAGTATGCTGGTGTACCTCTATCTTCCCTCAGATGTCACCCTCTACCAAATAAGTAATTGATGCTGCTAGGAGGCTCACAAGGCCAGGCCAAAATGGGGGTTCCTCTCTCATTCTTCTCCTTCTCACCTCCAGCAGCTTCCATACAGCTCTTAGGACACCTCCACAAACGACCAGCCGCAAGTTCACCAGGGACAGTGACCCCAGACCAGGAGACTATTCCCCCTTAGCCCACAAAGGGTAAGATGATCTAATAAGACTATGATCAGCTGCTGCTCTGGGCCAATTTGGCATCAAAAGGTGCCTTCTTCTTAATACAGTTGTGCAAAAAGCTTCATTTTAACTTTACACATCGTTTTACGGTTTAAAGATAGTGATGTCGCGAACATAAAATTTTCGGTTCGCGAACCGCGAACGCGAACCGCCGCAAATGTTTGCGGACCGGCGAACATCGGCGAACCGCCATAGACTTTAATGGGCAGGCGAATTTTAAAACCCACAGGGACTCTTTCTGGCCACAATAGTGATGGGAAAGTTGTTTCAACAGGACTAACACCTAGACTGTGGCATGCCGGAGGGGGATCCATGGCAAAACTCCCACGGAAAATTACATAGTTGATGCAGAGTCTGGTTTTAAGCCATAAAGGGCATAAATTACCTAACATCCCCCTCCATCATCATCCTCCCCTGTATCTCTTTACCCCCTCCCTCATCATCCTCCCCTGTGTCTCTTTCCCCCCTTCCTCATCACCCTCCCCTGTGTCTCTTCCCCCCTCCGTCATCATCCTCCCCTGTATCTCTTTACCCCCTCCCTCATCATCCTCCCCTGTGTCTCTTTCCCCCCTTCCTCATCACCCTCCCCTGTGTCTCATCCCCCCTCCCTCATCATCCTCCCACCTCCCTCATCATCCTCCCCTGTATCTCTTTACCCCCTCCCTCATCATCCTCCCCTGAGTCTCTTTCCCCCTTCCTCATCACCCTCTCCTGTGTCTCTTCCCCCTCCCTCATCATCCTCCCCTGTATCTCTTTACCCCCTCCCTCATCATCCTCCCCTGTGTCTCTTCCCCTCTCCATCATCATCCTCCCGTGTCTCTTTCCCCCTCCCTCATCATCATCATCCTCCCCCCTCCCTCATCATCCTCCCCTGTATCTCTTTACCCCCTCCCTCATCATCCTCCCTTGTGTCTCTTCCCCCTCCATCATCATCCTCTTGTGTCTCTTTCCCCCTCCCTCATCATCCTTCCGTGTCTCTTTTATCCTCCCTCATCATCCTCCCCCTCCTTCATCATCCTCCCGTGTCTCTTTCCCCCTCCCTCATCATCCTCCCGTGTCTCTTTCCCCATCCCTCATCATCCTCCCCCCACCCTCATCATCCTCCCCTGTGTCTCTTCCCCCCTCCATCATCATCCTCCTGTGTCTCTTTCCCCCTCCCTCATCATCCTCCCGTGTCTCTTTCCCCCTCCCTCATCATCCTCCCGTGTCTCTTTCCCCCTCCCTCATCATCCTCCTGTGTCTCTTTCCACATCCCTCATCAACCTCCCCCCTCCCTCATCATCCTCCCCTGTGTCTCTTCCCCCCTCCATCATCATCCTCCCCCTCCCTCATCATACCCGCTGTGTCTCTTTGCCCCCTCCCTTATCACCCACCCACCCCCCCTCACTTACCTTGCAGCTGCTCCTTGGCTCCTTCATGCATCCAATGCCAATGCTAATGACGTGACGCGCATATGACGTCACGTCATTAGCATATGCCGGGTGCCGGAAGACGTGCAGAGGAGCAGCTGCAGGGTAAGTGAGGGGGGGGGGGGGTGATGAGGGAGGGGGCAAAGAGAGACAGGGGAGGATGATGAGGGAGGGGGTAGGATGATGAGGGAGGGGGAAAGAGACACGGGAGGATGATGAGGGAGGGGGGAAGAGACACAGGGAGGATGATGAGGGAGGGGGGAGAATGATTATTATTATCTTTTATTTGTATTGCGCCAACATATTCCGTAGCGCTGTACAGGGGAGAAGAACAAGGAAATATACAATATACAATAATGACGACAAACAGAAAATGGAGGGCCCTGTTTTGAGCTTCAAGTCTTGTAAGAAGTGCTCTTTCCCAAAGCACCCACAAGATTAGACACCCGCCACTTACAATCTAAAGGTAATGGAAGAGACAGAGACCTGGGGAAGGGTAGATAAGGAATAGCAAGGTTAGGAAGGAAGTGAGAGGTACATAGGAAGGAAGTTGTGAAAATAAAGAGGTTAGGTTATCCATTAGTTAGAGAGGGAAAAGATGTGATATAAAGTGAGTGGCACTATTATGTAATGTGGTATCTGTCCAGTGGCGGCTGGTGAACTTTCAAGTTGGGGGGGCGCCAGGGCAAACCTTGGCTCCTCCCCTTACACAACCCACACCCATTTTTCTAACTCCTCCCCCTGATGTCATAATGACCTTTATATGCCCCACCTAATGACCTTATACTTGCCCCGCCCATTGAAATACATGATCAGCACTGTAGCAATGTCATGAAGCAAAGTAACAATGGGTTAAATTCATTGGTATACAATATAGATTGGAAAAAAAATCATGTGACAAGACTACAGCAATATCATAATTGCACCTATACGCATTGACAGAAAAAGTAATGACACTCACCATTAGTCGGCTCTTCTTCTCGGGGTGTTCATGTTCAGTAAGTTGACCAACGAGTCCAAACAAATCTGCTGCCACATAGGGTTTGCACCTGGGATGATATAAACCAAGCAAATCAATCAGACCATTCAAGACCCAAACCATACCTTAAAAACCTTAAAAGACCAAGTGTGACCATATAGGCCCCAACCGTACCTTAAAAACTACACCAATCAGGACTGTATAGGCCCAAACAGTACCTAAAAAACCTTAAATGACTAATTAGGACCATATAGGCCCCAACCGTACCTTAAAAACCTTAAAAGACTAAGTGTGACCATATAGGCCCAAAGCGTACCGTAAAAACCTTAAAAGACTAAGTGTGACCATATAGGCCCAAACCGTACCCTAAAAACCTTTAATGACCAATCAGGACCATATAGGCTCCAACCGTACCCTGAAAATATACATTATATATATATATATATATATATATATATATATATAAATATATAAATATACACACATTATATATATATGGGTCAGGTCAGGGTGGTAGGTAGGTGGCTTGGTACTACCAAGCCACCTACCTACCACCCTGACCCAGTGACCCCACACTGACCCAACTACCAAGTTGGTAGTTGGGGCAGGGTGGGGTCACTGGGTCAGGGTGGTAGGTAGGTTGGTATCTGAGTTAGGTTTTGTTCTTTGGAGCCTGAGTTAGGTGTTGTTCTTTGGAGCCTTGTGAGAGGGTCAGAGAGACCAGAGATATCTGAGTTAGGTGTTGTTCTTTGGAGCCTTGTAAGAGGGACAGAGAGACCAGAGATATCTGAGTTAGGTGTTGTTCTTCAGAGCCTGAGTTAGGTGTTGTTCTTTGGAGCCTTGAGAGAGGGTGAGAGGGACAGAGAGACCAGGAGATATCTGAGTTAGGTGTTGTTCTTTGGAGCCTGAGTTAGGTGTTGTTCTTTGGAGCCTTGTGAGAGGGACAGAGAGACCAGGAGATATCTGAGTTAGGTGTTGTTCTTCGGAGCCTGAGTTAGGTGTTGTTCTTTGGAGCCTTGTGAGAGGGACAGAGAGACCAGGAGATATCTGAATTAGGTGTTGTTCTTCGGAGCCTGAGTTAGGTGTTGTTCTTTGGAGCCTTGTGAGAGGGACAGAGAGACCAGGAGATATCTGAGTTAGGTGTTGTTCTTCGGAGCCTGAGTTAGGTGTTGTTCTTTGGAGCCTAAATTAGGTGTTGTTCTTTGGAGCCTTGTGAGAGGGACAGAGAAACCAGGAGATATCTGAGTTAGGTGTTGTTCTTCGGAGCCTGAGTTAGGTGTTGTTCTTCAGAGCCTGAGTTAGGTGTTGTTCTTTGGAGCCTTGTGAGAGGGACAGAGAGACCAGGAGATATCTGAATTAGGTGTTGTTCTTCGGAGCCTTGAGACAGGGTGAGAGGGACAGAGAGACCAGAGATATCTGCGTTAGGTGTTGTTCTTCGGAGCCTGAGTTAGGTGTTGTTCTTTGGAGCCTTGAGAGAGGGTGAGAGGGACAGAGAGACCAGGAGATATCTGAGTTAGGTGTTGTTCTTCGGAGCCTGAGTTAGGTGTTGTTCTTTGGAGCCTTGTGAGAGGGACAGAGAGACCAGGAGATATCTGAGTTAGGTGTTGTTCTTCAGAGCCTGAGTTAGGTGTTGTTCTTTGGAGCCTTGAGAGAGGGTGAGAGGGACAGAGAGACCAGAGATATCTGAGTTAGGTGTTGTTCTTCGGAGCCTGAGTTAGGTGTTGTTCTTTGGAGCCTTGTGAGAGGGACAGAGAGACCAGGAGATATCTGAGTTAGGTGTTGTTCTTCGGAGCCTGAGTTAGGTGTTGTTCTTTGGAGCCTTGAGAGAGGGTGAGAGGGACAGAGAGACCAGAGATATCTGAGTTAGGTGTTGTTCTTAGGAGCCTGAGTTAGGTGTTGTTCTTTGGAGCCTTGTGAGAGGGACAGAGAGACCAGGAGATATCTGAGTTAGGTGTTGTTCTTCGGAGCCTGAGTTAGGTGTTGTTCTTTGGAGCCTTGAGACAGGGTGAGAGGGACAGAGAGACCAGAGATATCTGAGTTAGGTGTTGTTCTTTGGAGCCTGAGTTAGGTGTTGTTCTTTGGAGCCTTGTGAGAGGGACAGAGAGACCAGGAGATATCTGAGTTAGGTGTTGTTCTTTGGAGCCTGAGTTAGGTGTTGTTCTTTGGAGCCTGAGTTAGGTGTTGTTCTTTGGAGCCTGAGTTAGGTGTTGTTCTTTGGAGCCTTGTGAGAGGGACAGAGAGACCAGGAGATATCTGAGTTAGGTGTTGTTCTTTGGAGCCTTGTGTGAGGGACAGAGAAACCAGGAGATATCTGAGTTAGGTGTTGTTCTTTGGAGCCTGAGTTAGGTGTTGTTCTTTGGAGCCTGAGTTAGGTGTTGTTCTTTGGAGCCTGAGTTAGGTGTTGTTCTTTGGAGCCTTGTGAGAGGGACAGAGAGACCAGGAGATATCTGAGTTAGGTGTTGTTCTTCGGAGCCTGAGTTAGGTGTTGTTCTTTGGAGCCTTGTGAGAGGGACAGAGAAACCAGGAGATATCTGAGTTAGGTGTTGTTCTTCGGAGCCTGAGTTAGGTGTTGTTCTTTGGAGCCTTGTGAGAGGGACAGAGAAACCAGGAGATATCTGAGTTAGGTGTTGTTCTTCGGAGCCTGAGTTAGGTGTTGTTCTTCGGAGCCTGAGTTAGGTGTTGTTCTTTGGAGCCTTGTGAGAGGGACAGAGAGACCAGGAGATATCTGAGTTAGGTGTTGTTCTTCAGAGCCTGAGTTAGGTGTTGTTCTTTGGAGCCTTGTGAGAGGGACAGAGAGACCAGGAGATATCTGAATTAGGTGTTGTTCTTCGGAGCCTGAGTTAGGTGTTGTTCTTTGGAGCCTTGTGAGAGGGACAGAGAGACCAGGAGATATCTGAATTAGGTGTTGTTCTTCGGAGCCTGAGTTAGGTGTTGTTCTTTGGAGCCTTGTGAGAGGGACAGAGAGACCAGGAGATATCTGAATTAGGTGTTGTTCTTCGGAGCCTGAGTTAGGTGTTGTTCTTTGGAGCCTTGTGAGAGGGAAAGAGAGACCAGGAGATATCTGAATTAGGTGTTGTTCTTCGGAGCCTGAGTTAGGTGTTGTTCTTTGGAGCCTTGTGAGAGGGACAGAGAGACCAGGAGATATCTGAGTTAGGTGTTGTTCTTCGGAGCCTGAGTTAGGTGTTGTTCTTCAGAGCCTGAGTTAGGTGTTGTTCTTTGGAGCCTTGAGAGAGGGTGAGAGGGACAGAGAGACCAGAGATATCTGAGTTAGGTGTTGTTCTTCGGAGCCTGAGTTAGGTGTTGTTCTTTGGAGCCTTGAGAGAGGGTGAGAGGGACAGAGAGACCAGGAGATACCTGAGTTAGGTGTTGTTCTTCGGAGCCTTGTGAGAGGGACAGAGAGACCAGAAGATATCTGAGTTAGGTGTTGTTCTTTGGAGCCTGAGTTAGGTGTTGTTCTTCAGAGCCTGAGTTAGGTGTTGTTCTTTGGAGCCTTGAGAGAGGGTGAGAGGGACAGAGAGACCAGAGATATCTGAGTTAGGTGTTGTTCTTCGGAGCCTGAGTTAGGTGTTGTTCTTTGGAGCCTTGTGAGAGGGACAGAGAGACCAGGAGATACCTGAGTTAGGTGTTGTTCTTCGGAGCCTGAGTTAGGTGTTGTTCTTTGGAGCCTTGTGAGAGGGACAGAGAGACCAGGAGATATCTGAGTTAGGTGTTGTTCTTCGGAGCCTGAGTTAGGTGTTGTTCTTCGGAGCCTGAGTTAGGTGTTGTTCTTTGGAGCCTTGTGAGAGGGACAGAGAGACCAGAAGATATCTGAGTTAGGTGTTGTTCTTTGGAGCCTGAGTTAGGTGTTGTTCTTTGGAGCCTTGAGAGAGGGTGAGAGGGACAGAGAGACCAGAGATATCTGCGTTAGGTGTTGTTCTTTGGAGCCTGAGTTAGGTGTTGTTCTTTGGAGCCTTGAGAGAGGGTGAGAGGGACAGAGAGACCAGAGATATCTGAGTTAGGTGTTGTTCTTTGGAGCCTTGAGAGAGGGTGAGAGGGACAGAGAGACCAGAGATATCTGAGTTAGGTGTTGTTCTTTGGAGCCTTGTGAAAGGGACAGAGAGACCAGGAGATATCTGAATTAGGTGTTGTTCTTCGGAGCCTGAGTTAGGTGTTGTTCTTTGGAGCCTTGTGAGAGGGACAGAGAGACCAGGAGATATCTGAGTTAGGTGTTGTTCTTCGGAGCCTGAGTTAGGTGTTGTTCTTTGGAGCCTTGAGAGAGGGTGAGAGGGACAGAGAGAACAGAAATATCTGAGTTAGGTGTTGTTCTTTGGAGCCTGAGTTAGGTGTTGTTCCTTGGAGCCTTGAGAGAGGGTGAGAGGGACAGAGAGAACAGAGATATCTGAGTTAGGTGTTGTTCTTTGGAGCCTTGTGAGAGGGACAGAGAAACCAGGAGATATCTGAGTTAGGTGTTGTTCTTCGGAGCCTGAGTTAGGTGTTGTTCTTTGGAGCCTTGAGAGAGGGTGAGAGGGACAGAGAGACCAGGAGATATCTGAGTTAGGTGTTGTTCTTTGGAGCCTTGTGAGAGGGACAGAGAAACCAGGAGATATCTGAGTTAGGTGTTGTTCTTCGGAGCCTGAGTTAGGTGTTGTTCTTTGGAGCCTTGAGAGAGGGTGAGAGGGACAGAGAGACCAGAGATATCTGAGGGCAAAATGATGATAAGGGGGGGAAGAGACACAGGGGTGTCCTTGCCGCAGAGATCAAAAGAGTCCTTCAGGACTGTATTGCACACTGTGTACAATAGCCTAGCTATGGTTTTCCCTATTGATGCAGTATCACCTACACTCAGCCTCCTCTCAGTAAGACTGCAAGTTAGTTATGATTCCAAAATGGCTGCTGTCCATGAGGTTAAAGGGTCTGGAAGGCAGGGTATGATGCTGATTGGCTGGAATGTGTCTGCTGACTGTGAGATGCAGGGTCAAAGTTTGCTCAATGATAAAGTATAGGGGGCGGATCGAATATCGCATATGTTCGCAGTTCGCCGCGAACGCGAACATGCTATGTTCGCCGGGAACAGTCCGCCGGCGAACTATTCGCGACATCTCTATTTAAAGACCATATTTCTATGGAGCTCATCAATCATATGTCTGCTCCTGTCTCAAGCCAGGACACGTACCCTCGTCTCAATGGGACATTTTATTTAAAATAATTTATGCTTAAAAGACCTGACTTTCAAGCTTGTTATCTAAAACATCAATTTCAATAAATGGGATAATTGGTCACTTTAAAGGATCACTTTGGGCAATTTATTATATATGGTCTTTTCAATAAATAAATGTGATAATGGGCAAAATGTTCAAAAAACAAACACAACCTTTACATTTTATTTATACAATTATCCCTTACTACAGTGATCAATATTCTTTTCAGAGGTCGGTTTATCTACTTTCTCAGAAGGGATGTGATTGTAAAATTATGAGAGAGAGAGAGGCTCTACAAAGTATTGGGGGGTGAATAGTTATGCACAGGGACTTTTTCTGTTATTTTGTCCTATTTGTTGTTTGCTTCACAATAAAAAAAAAAAACATCTTTCAAGTTGTGGCAAGTTCTGTAACTAAATGATCAAAATCCTCAGACAATCCATGTTACTGCCAGGTTGTGAGGCAACAAAACACAGAAAATGCCAAGGGGGGTGAATACTTTTGCAAAGCACTGTATCTTTTTTTTTTTTTATATATATATAAGTTCTTTTTTTTTTTTTTGTATCATTAAGATTCTCTGGTTCTGTAATATAAATGAGTGTTGAGGTATACAGTATTTTGTTTGGTTGTCTTTGCAGTGGATGGAGTCCAAAATTACTGCTCCCAGATCCACTTGGACCAGGATAGTGGATCTACTTCTGGGGAGGATAAACAAAGCAACAAACCCGGAATGTGGGATAAGAGTGAATTTGCTGCCGAGGCAATGTCCCCTGCCAGTGGCTTGGAGCAGGACGGTACCAGACCAGAACTGGATTCAGGCCTATCTGTTTCCACTGGACTAAAGACTGGGTTAGAAGCTCAGGGGGACCATTTGGACCACTTAAAGGGAAGAAGAGGGAGCAGAAGTCCTAGCAGTAATTGCAGTAAGTCTAGTGTAAGTCCAAGCAGAAAATACAGAAGTGGCCCTGGCCAGAGGCGTAGAAAAGGAAGCTCTAGCCAAAAGCGTAGTGCAAGCCCTCGCCATTGGAATAGGAAAATTAACTCTAGCCGAAAGCGTAGCGCAAGCCCCAGCCGGAGACGTAGAAGAAGCTCCAGCCGTAAGCCCAGCGCAAGCCCTAGCCGTATGCATAGAAGAAGCTCCAGCCATAAGGGCAACACAAACCATAAGGTCAGTGCAAGCCCTAGCCGGAAGTGTAGAAGAGGTTTGAGCCCACGACACAGGACAAGCCCAAGCCAGAGGGGGAGAAACATGACTCAGGGGCTTAGCATCAACAATAAGCAACAAAACAGTCACAAAGCAATTTCTGTGAATGTAGATATCCATTCCCATAGATCTGGATAGTGAAAAGCATTGAGGTAGTAGATGTAACATACCCAGCTTCAAAGCATTGGGACCTCAAGATTCACAATGTCAAGGATGCTTGGCTGACCAACAGGTTGATACTGAAGACCCTGATAATGCAACAGTCGTGGCATTAGAAAGTCCATGTGAAGAGCTGGCCAAGTTGGCTGTGGCATTGGGCAACTCACAGGCAAAAGTGTCAAAGCCAAATGTTGCATTCAACGAGTCAGGCAACTCTACAGTGGCATTGGCACAGCCATGGGAAAAAGATGCAAAGTCAACTAAGGCTTTGTACAATTCATGGAAAGAAGAGTCAAATTCAGCTGTGGAACTGTATGATCCGTGGGAAGAAGAGGCAGAGTCAGCAGTGGAAGTATATAAACCTTGGGAAGACGAGGCCAAGTCAGCAATGACAGAGGATCATTTGGAAGATCAGACCTCATCTGTGTCATTGGAAAATCCACAGGAAAAAGAAACCTCAGCAGCCGAGACAGAAGTTCTGGCCCCACCATTACCTGCAGATGCTGCTTTAACTTACACAGGTTAGATTGAGTCATGGTAATTGTGATAGCTTGTTATTGGCAGTGGGAGTTATTGAGTTGTTCAGTGTCTCTGCAGCCATGATAATGGGTGGGCATCAGCTTGTACAGATGATCTTAAGCTCATTCACCATGTTTTCACCAGCAAGCTAATAACCATCTCCATTGAATAGAAAATGAATTAAGAATGAGCTTTAGCACCTCTGTATTTGCTATTTAGATTGCTGCCTTTACTGGCCGATATGCAGATACCTTTTGAATTTTATGTATAATGAGGAGGGTTCCCTTTTTTTATCAGACTGATGGAACCCCACTGACCTACATGTAATAAAGAAATGTTTTTGTCTAGCTGGTCAAAAGAAGTCAAACACATTGGTAGAAATGTGAGAGGATGCATACAACGTCCCACTATAAATGGTATGAAGGGATGATTGATTGTGTTACTAACATTTTGTTCTCTCAGGTCCTGTTCCAGTGAGAGTCTGGGTGGTCGGAGACTCCTATGTTTACTGGGCTAACCATAGGATTGTGACTCAGTGTGGCGATAAACACTTGGGCTTTCCTAAAGGTATGGTGGAGATCAGGTGGCTGGGTATCCACCGCATGCGATGGGATCAGGTTCTGCCGGAGGTGGTCAAGTGGTCTAGAATCTTCAGTCCTCCTCGCATCCTTGTCATTCATGCTGGAGGGAATGATATATTTTTGCCGCCACAGAAACGCACGCGCAGACCGTGTTACTCAATAGCGCTTAAAAGCAGCTAAGTAGTATTTGGGACCCACTCCCTACATAGTATCATAAAAACAATGCTGATTATCTCAGGAATGTTTAGTTAGAAAGAAATAGCTAGTATAAAGTGGAGCTTGTTGTTGGAGCTCTTTAATAATAGCTTAAAAAACAACTTTCTACCTGAAATGTCTGGTTTATTACTCCTTGTGCATACCCGGCACGCTTGTGTTCCTTTTTGTTTTTGTTTTTTAACCATTCTTTTTTTTATTGGTCACATTTGAAAAAGAGAAGAGATTCAACATTGTATCAGTATGCCATGATTCGCAGATCAGGCAGTTTCCATCTAGTTCACAGTTTGAACAAATGCAGACTCTAATTTAGTGGAATAAGAATTAATCATAATTCCAAATCTGTCCAATTTCTCTGCCGGGGCTCGCAGGCCCTCTCATGTCATAAGAGTATAACATACAGTAATCATATTCCATTTAAATCTTCATTTAAAGTTTGTGACCTTCACACCTCTTTTTCCTTTTTCTGTTCCCTTTTTCCTAACTTACCACAGACTAGTTTTTGGAGCCATCATGATCCTATGTTTTTATTCATATTCCTGAAGCTCCTTGAATTATCAGACCCTCCCTTTCCCCTCCCCTCTTTTTCCATTGAAAACAAATTAAACTTGAAATAGATTATTAACCATAACTAAATTGTTGGCAGCTATTAGTTGTCCTGAGAAATCCGACTTCCACCCTTCCATGTCGCTTTCCCCTCTGTTGTCTTACCTCTTTGGCGCAAGGAATTCTTGGGCGTTCCCCAGTCCAGCCTCCCAGTCCTTATTTTCCCCTCTCTCTCTCCCCAGGACATCAGACCTCTTCAAGTTATCTTTGTTGTTCTTGATAAGTGGCCCAGGGCTCCCAAATTGCTAAATATTTGTCCATAGTGTCTGCTAGTGTATGAGATATTCTTTCGTATAACATAATTTGATTTAATTTACTGGTTATCTCTAAAGGTTCTATATGTTCTGCTTTCCATCTTTTAGCTATGCAGCTTTTAGTCGCCAGGCATATAAATTGCATCATTTTGTTTTGGGTAGCCGTTAAGGCTTCCATGCCTAGTCCTAGCAGACATACCTCCACCTGAGCCTCTAGATCCATTTGAAAAACAAGGGATACTAGACGTGTACTTTCTTGCCACATCCTTTGAACTTTGGAGCAAGTCCACCACATATGTATGAAAGTACCTCTTAGATTTCATCCTCTATAGCAATTAGGATTTTGCCCCCCATTCCATTTTGCAATCCGGTCTGGGGTTATATAAGCCCTATGTAAAATTTTTATGGATGTCTCTAACAAGCTGTAATTTAGCGAGCCCCTAGTTAATTCTTTCCAGGATCTTTTCCACTGGGTTATTTCCCAGGTGTATCCCAAATCTTTCTCCCATTCTTTCATAAATTTATCCTTGGGATCTGTTTTTGGTTTGTTGAATTCTGAATAAAGCATACTCAGTATTCCTCTCGTTAAAGGCGCTGAGCTGCATAATTTTGAGAACCAAGTACATTTCGGGATACCCCATTGCTTGACTAGGGAATTTGCTAAATGACTGATCCTACAAAAATTGTAGTGTTCCTCCAGTGGAAGATTATATTTATCCCTTAAATTCACATAGGAGAGAGAGCCCCCCTCTGTTACCCAGTTCCCGATTCTGCCTAGGTCTTTTGATGTCCACCATTCCTTTGAGCGTTCAGATAGGGGGGTCTGAAATTCCGGATGCGGTATTAGGGGAGTCAAGGGAGACAGCCCACCCAAAATCCCATGGTGTGTCTGAGCCCATTTACAGCATTGTAATGACAACCTGATTATCGGGTTTTGTAGCCGTCTTAGCGCCGCCAATGGATCTTTTAGCCAAATTACTTGATCCCATGTGTAGGGTTGTAATTCCTGATCCTCTATATAGACCCAGCTTGGTTTATGATCCTAGGGATAACTGCCAATTGAGCTGCGCGATAATATTGGATGAGATTAGGGCACGATAGGCCCCCCCATCTTTTGTGTCTAGTCATTATCTGTTTTGCTATTCTATGCGGTTTGTATTGCCAAATGTATTGAAAAATTACTTTTTGGAATTGTCTTAGCTCTTTTTCGGGGCATCTAACTGGTAGGGATCGGAACAAATAGAGGATTTTCGGTAACAGATTCATTTTTACGGAATGTATTTGTCCTAGCCAGGATAATTTGAGTTTTGACCATGAGTTCATGTCATTCTTTAATTGTTTGATAAGAGATTCATAGTTGAATTTGTAGAGATCCCCCAAGTTTCTTGTAAGATTGATCCCTAGGTATCTAATATGGGTCTTTGGCCAAGTGAACCGATAATTTTCTCTCAGGAAAGTCTCTTCTCCCTGAGTTAAATTCAAGGCTAACACCTCTGTTTTGGTCGTATTTAATTTAAGGCCTGAAATTGAACTAAAACTGTCAAGTATTTCAAACAAAGCCGGGATCAAGGATATGGGGTTGGTGAGAGTACAAAGTACATCATCCGCAAACCAGCTACTTTTAAACTGAGTTCGGCCGGCCTGTATTCCCTTTACTTGGGCAGATGCCCTGATCTTCTGGGCCAGAGGTTCCACTACCAGGGCAAATAGTAGCGGAGAGAGCGGGCAGCCTTGTCTAGTGCCCCTCTGTATATCTATAGCTTCATTGTTCTGACCTGACACTTTAATTTCCGCCTTTGGTTTTTATAAAGTGTTCGAAGCAGGTTTATAAAAGTGTTTGAGAAACCAAACTTTGCTAGCACTTTCCATAAATAGGACCACTCTACAGTGTTGAAGGCCTTTTCTACATCCAGGGCCAACATGCCAAAGCAGAGCGTTGTTGTTGGGCTATATGAATTAGGTTAGTTACTTTGCGAATATTATCCCCCGCTTGCCTATGGGAAATGAAGCCTACCTGGTCTTGATGAACCAGCTTTGGGAGGAATCTTGCTATCCAGTTGGCCATAATCTTTGTTAATAATTTAAAATCAATATTGAGTAGTGATATGGGCCTGAAATTTTTCACTTCTAGCTTATCTTTACCCTCTTTTGGAAAAAAGACTAAATTGGCTTGGTTAAATTCCGCTGGTATTGATTTACCCTCCAGAATATAGTTATAGAAAGTGGTTAAATGTGGGGCTAGGATATGTGAGAAGGTCTTATAATATTGTGCCGTAAATCCGTCCGGTCCAGGGGACTTGCCAGCCTTCGCATCTTGTATAGCCTGTTTCACTTCCTCTATTGAAATTTTGGAATCAATTAAACCATTATCCTCCTCCGTCAAACTGGGGAGTTCACATGAAAGCAGGAAGTCCCTTATGGGGATTTCTGTTGTTGAGCCTTGGGAGGTGTACAGTTTACTATAAAAAAAATTTGAACACTTCCTGAATTTTCTTGGGGCTAGATGTTACTTGTCCTAGTGTATTTTTTATCTGGTATATTTTTGATTGGGTAATTTTGTTTTTCAATTTGTTGGCCAGCATGGTATCTGGTTTATTCGCCCTGGCGTAGAACCTCTGGCCTGTAAAAAGCAAGGCTCTTTCCGTCTTAGCTGACAAAATTTAATCTAAATCAACTCTCACCAACTCTATTTGTTGTCTTAATGCTTTCGTCGGATTTTGTTGATTCATCTTTTCTAATTCCGCAAGTTGAGAAGAGTTTGTAGAATATAATGAAATAAAGCATAGTTTTACTATCATGTATTGTGCCTGTCAAAATAATAAAGTTCCCTTCCGGATCAATGGTTTTGTTACCAAGAATAAAGGGGAAATCCCTGTGTAGCAGGATAGCCGTTCCCGCCTTTCTTGAGGTCTGTGTGGTAGCATATACATGAGGATAGTTTCCGTGCATATACTTTGGGATATCGTTCAATTTTAAATGAGTTTCCTGAAGGAAGATAGCTGCCGGATTCTGAGTTTTATATGTTAGGAAGGCTTTTCTCCTCTTAAAGGGTGAGTTGAACCCTCTGACATTATGAGTTATAAAAGTGTATCCTACCCTAGCCATCTGTCCCAGGGAGAGAGAAGAGTGCAAAGATAGTACTTACTTTGAAGCCAATGATCCCTGGATTTTTGAGAAAGCTGGACAGAGCCAGACCCTCCTTCCCGCACCTCTGAGTTGTAAATTTCGATTCTGTGTTACTACTGCCAAAAAAAGATACTAACCAGAAAATGTTAACAATATTTTCAACTGAACTAAAACTTTCTACGTGTCTGAATATCTTTGTGCTCGTTCCCCACCATCTTTGTAGATGTATCTTAGTAATTCTGGACTGAGGAGAGAGAACCTTCCCTGTCTCCGCCATGCCAGTATGAGGAATGCACCGTATTTAGAGCTATGTTAGGCTATTAAAATGCCCCCCCCCCCCCTTAAACGCCCTTTGTTTAATCACCATAGGGTCCCACCCTCGAGCTTTTTTTTTTTTTCCTTCTTTCTCCATTTAATATTTCCCCACTACCCCTGCTTTTTTCCTCAGATAGTTTCCCCTCTTCTTTAATAGTTTCTCGTGTTCCCAATTTTCTGCTATTTATTTCAAACCCTCCTCTCATTAATAGTATTGTTTATATGATATACCCTTTAACTGTCTAGAAGACTGACGGTAAACCAACCTCTTTAACCTTAATCCTAATGATTTGATCTTCCAAATAAAAGTCTCTGTAGTTTTAACAGTCTATACCTCGGGAATAAGAGAAAAAGAACCCTTTTATCTTCTCTGTACCGTCCATATTCCCTAAGCCAGGTCTTTAATCATATAATTGTTTATATGGTATACCCTTATAGTTACTTCAGGGTCTTGTTATACAAAGACCTCTTTAACCTTAACCTAGCTAATTAGGTCTTTTATAAAAGAGTCTCTATAGCTTTGATAGTCTAAGCATTGGTAGTATGAAGCATCATAGTTTTCTCTGAGCAGTCCGTATTCCCTATGCCAGGGTCTGGTTTGGTCAAGATCTCCCTGCTTATACTCTCGGAGGAGGTTCCTCTGTTATAAGTCCTGTTTTGCGCCTTTGTGGAAGCGGAGTGTCTTGCCACTGTCTCTTTGGGCTCCTTCGTGGGGAGTCTTGTTGCTGTAAGCCTCGTTCCATTGTTGTAATTAACCCCAGGTTTTGTAGTACTCGCATACCCTCTTCTAAGGTTTTAATAGAATAAGAAGTTCCTTTCACCTGAAACAGGAGTACAAAGGGAAATCCCCATCTGTATGCAATCTTATGTTGTTGTAGAGTTGTCAGAGCCGGTCTCATCTGTCTTCTTCTCAAGAGGGTGTTGGGGGCCAAATCTGCGTATATCTGTAATACAGAGCCATCTGGGCCCTTAATTTCTTTGCATTTTCTTGCTGCTCCCAGTATAGCATCTCTGGCCCTCTGACGAAGAAGTCGTATAATCACATCTTTGGGAATATTAGGAGCTCAAGTAGCCCCCAGGGCCCTATGAGCCCTTTCAATTTCCCATTCTGCCTCTGGAAGTGTTGGGGTCAGAGAATTAAATGTGGCTTGGATGTAGGGTAAGAGGTCCGTCACTGTTCGGGGTATCCCCCTTAATCTCAGGTTATGTCTCCGACTCCGGTTGTCCATGTCCTCTAGTTTCTCGGCCATCTCTGCCATTTGCAGGGAGTGCTCTGTCACAGCCGATCCCATCTGGTGTTGAGTTTCTCCCAAATCATCCACCAAGGTTTCTAAGAGATGGGTCCTTTGACCCAGATCATGGATCTCTTTTGTAAGCTCTTTTTTGACGCTGTCTAGCTTTGCATAAGTTCCGCTATCTGCGCCATTGACTTTGCAGATATGTCCATTGAGGTATTACCACTTTGTTCCATTTCTGATTCAGAAGGTCCTGAATCTGCTGGGTCGTTGTCTGAGGTTTGTTTTTGATTGGACATAGTTACTTGGAAATGTTCTTTAATGTTTTTGGAGTGTTCTGACCGTTTGGGCTTAACCATGATTTCAGTTCAGAAATGGATCTGCACTTTCAATGTCGCCGCTCTTTGTCACTATTTATATCTGTAAGCAGTATTTTAGCCAACAGTGACGGCCGTGATTTTGGAGCCCCCTGAGCATAAGATTCTTATTATTTACTGTTTCCACATTATATAGAAATTCTGGGGTTCTGTGTGAGGCTTGAGGCAGCGGTGCATTTATATATTTAGTTGGTGGGACCCAGGTTTGCAGCCATTTTTTAAGCCATGTTTATATTCTTTTCTGCCAGTTTCTTCTCACCTCTGTATCCCTCCATTGGGGTTACATTTTTGATTGACTGCTATTGACAGCTATAGTTCAATTCTGTGGAGGCTTATGTCTCTAGGTTGTGAGTGGTGACTCTGTTTTTATCCTTTTTACTTCCCCTCCTGGGTGTCTGGGTGACTTTTATTATATCCTTAAGGGCCTGTGTGTTACAAAGCCTGTTTTCCTCCTTTCTTTAGATCCAAGCTATTTTTATTCTGTCATATAGCTAGGCTTCTGGTCTAGTTGTCCAGCAGCACTATATCTGTATTGCATCCAGTGTTTTGTTGTTGGTATAAAGCCAAAGATGTTCCTTATTTATCCTGGAAGGCCACAAGGTGGCGGTATAGAAAATGCAATCATGCAGTTTAGCACAGCCTATGAGACAACTATGAGTCCAGTGTAACTTTGAGCAAGTTATTCATATGCGAGAGAATCTCAGGTTATTGAAAAGTAATGGCCATATAGCTGTGTTTATATACAAATATTATTGCTAATTGTTGGGGCTTAGTAATGAAGTATTAGTTGCTAAGTGGGGCCAGTGTTTCTTGAAAAAAGTCCATAGGATCTCCAGATTACTCAAGCTTAGTCCCTATGTCATTATTATGTTAGAGGCTATGGAGATAGCAGCTAAGTTAGTTGTTGTGGTGTCAAAATGAATCATTAATTATGATAATCCCCAGGGCTCTCACTGCTATCCCAGGGTATCAGTTCCCCTGTTATATATATAGTTCAGTGTCCCTGTACAGTAGCAACTCTGGACCCTCTCCTTAGGGCTTAGCCTGCTGGTGTTGTAATGTGGAGTGCTTTAGAGTACCTGATAGGGTTAGCAGCCAGGTCTAGTGCTCAGGATCCTGCCTTTTTACTTGCTGCGTTCCACAAAATGGCGTCTGCGACCTCGTGGTCACCCTGTCTGTCTCCTTTCTGCAGCTGCCTCAGGACCTCCGGTGTGCAGGGGTCCCCTGCTTAGGTGTGTGACCGTCTAGGTCACTCTGGATCTCCTCCTTGCCTCCTCTGGGAGCGATGTCTCCCCCAAGCTCCTCAGGCTCCACTGCAGGCCAGCTCCAGGGGATCTCAAAATGGCGGCCGCTGTCCGCACGGCGCCCTCTCCCCGCAGTCCGAGGTTCGGCCTGTCTCCAAAGATCCCCGGTGTGATCCAGCCACCACCGGGCACCCCGCCAAGCTCCCTGTGAGTCTCTAGGAGGGGGTATTCAGCTGTTCGCCGCGGCCTCCTAGGTAGGATGTAGGGCCTCAGACCCCTTTCTTCTTTTCGTGTCAGGCAGGGTGGTCAAAGGGTCCCAAGGGGATCAGGGGTTACTTCCCCGCTTACCCCCAGTTCTTATTAGGGGTGCCTGCTCTGTAGGGGTAAACTTTTAGGTCCTAAACCTGGACTTTGCCACGGCGCTCAGAGCACACACGTCTGCCTTGGTCGGTTGCTAGCTCCGCCCCCCGTGTTCCTTTTTGTGACGGTACTACTAGAATAGGTAGTGGATAAATGGACCTGACTCTTAAAGGGCCACGATAGGTAAATTATTTCTAGCATGCGTTTAAAAAAAAGTCTTTTTTTTTAATATTACAAAATATTTATGATTTATTGTATAGAAAAATGATGTTAAATGATGACCGTGCGGGACTATTGTGTCCTCTGTCTTGGGATGTTACAGGACAAAAGGGCAGTGAGTCATATGGATGATGTTCTTGCGCTTTTATTTCCAACGGGTTTAATGTAAATCAGATAAAATGCGTCTCACTGGAGAGATCAAGGCCGATCAAACACATTGTTTTTTAGCTGTTTCTTTTTTTTCTGGTTTAATGGTCATTTTCCTTAATTAATATAATTAAAACTCTGTGTAATGTGTAAAACCTGCGCTTAAAGTGCATGACGTCTTGTTCTTCCATTAGGTAACAGTCACTCGAAAGTTTATCTTTCCTTGGCTATATATTCCAGGACCTTTTTAATATGTATCAATATTTTTAGATTTCTTAAAGCTTTTATTAGTAATTATAACTTATTATATACCAGTATGTATACATGTATTTGTTTCATGTTAAGCGACCCACTGGGCGGTTCCTCCTGCCAGCTGGCGCTGCACATCACAAATAGGTGGTCATAACATGCAGAAGTAACTGGGCGCACAGCCCCACTTTTACTAATATTGTAATCTTATTAGATCTTAGGTTTAGATCAGGCTGCCTGGGGGGTCACATTTAGCCCCTGGGCGCTTCCCACACTGCCCGCAGTCTATTCTCTGGAGTGGGAGATCGCGCCCCCTTCATAACAATACACAGCCCATTATCATCTCCTTATCATCTCTACCTGTTAGCGATTTAATATTTTCCCTTCCACTTTCCAGGCCGCTTTAATGATTCAGTGGCCCTTCAGTTGAACAGGTTGCCCATCACTGGTTTATATTTTGGTGGCACACATTAAATGAGCTGCAAGCGCCATGTCCCCTGCCTCTGGCTTGGAGCGGGCCAGTACCAGACCAGAATAGCACTCGGGCCTTCGTGTTTCCACAGGGTTAGAAGCTCGGGACGGCCATCTGGGCCACTTAAAGGGAAGTAGAGGCAGCAGAAGTCCTAACCGTAAGTGTAGTGTAAGTCCTAGTGGAAAGAGTCCTTTAGCCAGAGGACTTGAGGAAGCGAAAGACAAAAGCGCAGTGCAAGCGCTAGCGGGAGGCATAGAAAATAAAACCCCAACCAGAGGCGTAGAGGAACTGTGGGCCAATCGTAGCTAGGGACATTGATTAATCTTCAGCTAATAGCGCAGCACAAGCCCTATCCTGAGGCGTAGAGGATGTACGAGCATCTGGACTCAAGATCCACAATGTCAGGGATGCTCGGCTTATACTGAAGACCCTTAGGATGCAACTGTAGTGACGTTAGGCAATCCATGTGAGGAGCGTGCCAAGATGGCTGTGGCATTGAGCAAATCACAGGGAAAAGAGGCAAAGTCGACTGTTGCATTGGGTGATCCATTCAAAGAGCCGCCAACCTCTCTGTGTGCATGTCTAGAGTGTCTGGTGCGCTCTATCTTTGTGTGTGCATGTCTAGTGTGTATGGTGCGCTCTACCTCTGTGTGTGCATGTCTAGTGTGTATGGTGCGCTCTACCTCTGTGTGTGCATGTCTAGTGTGTCTGGTATTGTATCACCTCTGTGTGTGCATGTCTAGAGTGTCTGGTGCGCTCTATCTTTGTGTTTGCATGTCTAGTGTGTCTGGTGCGCTCTATCTTTGTGTGTGCATGTCTAGTGTGTCTGGTGCGCTCTATCTTTGTGTGTGCATGTCTAGAGTGTCTGGTGCGCTCTATCTTTGTGTGTGCATGTCTAGAGTGTCTGGTGCGCTCTATCTTTGTGTTTGCATGTCTAGTGTGTCTGGTGCGCTCTATCTTTGTGTGTGCATGTCTAGAGTGTCTGGTGCGCTCTATCTTTGTGTTTGCATGTCTAGTGTGTCTGGTGCGCTCCATCTTTGTGTGTACATGTCTAGAGTGTCTGGTGCGCTCTATCTTTGTGTGTGCATGTCTAGAGTGTCTGGTGCGCTCTATCTTTGTGTTTGCATGTCTAGTGTGTCTGGTGCGCTCTATCTTTGTGTGTGCATGTCTAGAGTGTCTGGTGCGCTCTATCTTTGTGTGTGCATGTCTAGAGTGTCTGGTGCGCTCTATCTTTGTGTTTGCATGTCTAGTGTGTCTGGTGCGCTCCATCTTTGTGTGTACATGTCTAGAGTGTCTGGTGCGCTCTATCTTTGTGTGTGCATGTCTAGAGTGTCTGGTGCGCTCTATCTTTGTGTTTGCATGTCTAGTGTGTCTGGTGCGCTCTATCTTTGTGTGTGCATGTCTAGAGTGTCTGGTGCGCTCTATCTTTGTGTGTGCATGTCTAGAGTGTCTGGTGCGCTCTATCTTTGTGTTTGCATGTCTAGTGTGTCTGGTGCGCTCCATCTTTGTGTGTACATGTATAGTGTGTCTGGTGCGCTCTATCTTTGTGTGTGCATGTCTAGTGTGTCTGGTGCACTCTATCTTTGTGTGTGCATGTCTAGTGTGTCTGGTGCGCTCTATCTTTGTGTGTGCATGTCTAGTGTGTCTGGTGCGCTCTATCTTTGTGTGTGCATGTCTAGTGTGTCTGGTGCGCTCTATCTTTGTGTGTGCATGTCTAGTGTGTCTGGTGCGCTCTCTCATTGTGTTTGGTATTGTATCGCCTCTGTGTGTGCATGTCTAGTGTGTCTGGTGCGCTCTCTCATTGTGTTTGGTATTGTATCACCTCTGTGTGTGCATGTCTAGTGTGTCTGGTGCTCTCTATCTTTGTGTTTGGTATTGTATCACCTCTGTGTGTGCATGTCTAGTGTGTCTGGTGCGCTCTATCTTTGTGTGTGCATGTCTAGTGTGTCTGGTGCGCTCTCTCTTTGTGTCTGGTATTGTATCGCCTCTGTGTGTGCATGTCTAGTGTGTCTGGTGCGCTCTCTCTTTGTGTTTGGTATTGTATCACCCCTGTGTGTGCATGTCTAGTGTGTCTGGTGCGCTCTGTCTTTGTGTTTGGTATTGTATCGCCTCTGTGTGTGCATGTCTAGTGTGTCTGGTGAGCTCTCTCTTTGTGTCTGGTATTGTATCGCCTCTGTGTGTGCATGTCTAGTGTGTCTGGTGAGCTCTCTCTTTGTGTCTGGTATTGTATCGCCTCTGTGTGTTCATGTCTAGTGTGTCTGGTGCGCTCTCTCTTTGTGTCTGGTATTGTATCGCCTCTGTGTGTGCATGTCTAGTGTGTCTGGTGCGCTCTGTCTTTGTGTGTGCATGTCTAGTGTGTCTGGTGCGCTCTCTCTTTGTGTCTGGTATTGTATCGCCTCTGTGTGTGCATGTCTAGTGTGTCTGGTGCGCTCTGTCTTTGTGTGTGCATGTCTAGTGTGTCTGGTGTGCTCTGTCTTTGTGTTTGGTATTGTATCACCCCTGTGTGTGCATGTCTAGTGTGTCTGGTGCGCTCTCTCTTTGTGTCTGGTATTGTATCGCCTCTGTGTGTGCATGTCTAGTGTGTTTGGTGCGCTCTGTCTTTGTGTGTGCATGTCTAGTGTGTCTGGTGTGCTCTGTCTGTGTTTGGTATTGTATCGCCTCTGTGTGTGCATGTCTAGTGTGTCTGGTGCGCTCTGTCTTTGTGTGTGCATGTCTAGTGTGTCTGGTGTGCTCTGTCTTTGTGTGTGCATGTCTAGTGTGTCTGGTGCGCTCTCTCATTGTGTTTGGTATTGTATCGCCTCTGTGTGTGCATGTCTAGTGTGTCTGGTGCGCTCTCTCATTGTGTTTGGTATTGTATCGCCTCTGTGTGTGCATGTCTAGTGTGTCTGGTGCGCTCTCTCATTGTGTTTGGTATTGTATCACCTCTGTGTGTGCATGTCTAGTGTGTCTGGTGCTCTCTATCTTTCTGTTTGGTATTGTATCACCTCTGTGTGTGCATGTCTAGTGTGTCTGGTGCGCTCTATCTTTGTGTGTGCATGTCTAGTGTGTCTGGTGCGCTCTCTCTTTGTGTCTGGTATTGTATCGCCTCTGTGTGTGCATGTCTAGTGTGTCTGGTGCGCTCTGTCTTTGTGTTTGGTATTGTATCGCCTCTGTGTGTGCATGTCTAGTGTGTCTGGTGAGCTCTCTCTTTGTGTCTGGTATTGTATCGCCTCTGTGTGTGCATGTCTAGTGTGTCTGGTGAGCTCTCTCTTTGTGTCTGGTATTGTATCGCCTCTGTGTGTTCATGTCTAGTGTGTCTGGTGCGCTCTCTCTTTGTGTTTGGTATTGTATCGCCTCTGTGTGTGCATGTCTAGTGTGTCTGGTGCGCTCTGTCTTTGTGTGTGCATGTCTAGTGTGTCTGGTGCGCTCTCTCTTTGTGTCTGGTATTGTATCGCCTCTGTGTGTGCATGTCTAGTGTGTCTGGTGTGCTCTGTCTTTGTGTTTGGTATTGTATCACCCCTGTGTGTGCATGTCTAGTGTGTCTGGTGCGCTCTCTCTTTGTGTTTGGTATTGTATCGCCTCTGTGTGTGCATGTCTAGTGTGTCTGGTGCGCTCTGTCTTTGTGTGTGCATGTCTAGTGTGTCTGGTGCGCTCTCTCTTTGTGTCTGGTATTGTATCGCCTCTGTGTGTGCATGTCTAGTGTGTTTGGTGCGCTCTGTCTTTGTGTGTGCATGTCTAGTGTGTCTGGTGTGCTCTGTCTGTGTTTGGTATTGTATCGCCTCTGTGTGTGCATGTCTAGTGTGTCTGGTGCGCTCTGTCTTTGTGTGTGCATGTCTAGTGTGTCTGGTGTGCTCTGTCTTTGTGTTTGGTATTGTATCACCCCTGTGTGTGCATGTCTAGTGTGTCTGGTGCGCTCTCTCTTTGTGTTTGGTATTGTATCACCTCTGTGTGTGCATGTCTAGTGTGTCTGGTGTGCTCTGTCTTTGTGTGTGAATGTCTAGTGTGTCTGGTGTGCTCTGTCTTTGTGTTTGGTATTGTATCACCCCTGTGTGTGCATGTCTAGTGTGTCTGGTGCGCTCTCTCTTTGTGTTTGGTATTGTATCACCCCTGTGTGTGCATGTCTAGTGTGTCTGGTGTGCTCTCTCTTTGTGTTTGGTATTGTATCGCCTCTGTGTGTGCATGTCTAGTGTGTCTGGTGCGCTCTCTCTTTGTGTTTGGTATTGTATCGCCTCTGTGTGTGCATGTCTAGTGTGTCTGGTGCGCTCTCTCTTTGTGTTTGGTATTGTATCACCTCTGTGTGTGCATGTCTAGTGTGTCTGGTGTGCTCTGTCTTTGTGTGTGAATGTCTAGTGTGTCTGGTGTGCTCTGTCTTTGTGTTTGGTATTGTATCACCCCTGTGTGTGCATGTCTAGTGTGTCTGGTGCGCTCTCTCTTTGTGTTTGGTATTGTATCACCCCTGTGTGTGCATGTCTAGTGTGTCTGGTGTGCTCTCTCTTTGTGTTTGGTATTGTATCGCCTCTGTGTGTGCATGTCTAGTGTGTCTGGTGCGCTCTCTCTTTGTGTTTGGTATTGTATCACCTCTGTGTGTGCATGTCTAGGGTGTCTGGTGTACTCTCTCTTTGTGTTTGGTAATGTATCACCTCTGTGTGTGCATATCTAGTGTGTCTGGTGCGCTCTCTCTTTGTGTTTGGTATTGTATCCCCTCTGTGTGTGCATGTCTAGTGTGTCTGGTGCGCTCTCTCTTTGTGTTTGGTATTGTATCACCTCTGTGTGTGCATGTCTAGTGTGTCTGGTGTGCTCTGTCTTTGTGTGTGAATGTCTAGTGTGTCTGGTGCGCTCTCTCTTTGTATTTGGTATTGTATCACCCCTGTGTGTGCATGTCTAGTGTGTCTGGTGTGCTCTGTCTTTGTGTTTGGTATTGTATCACCCCTGTGTGTGCATGTCTAGTGTGTCTGGTGCGCTCTCTCTTTGTGTTTGGTATTGTATAACCCCTGTGTGTGCATGTCTAGTGTGTCTGGTGTCCTCTCTCTTTGTGTTTGGTATTGTATCGCCTCTGTGTGTGCATGTCTAGTGTGTCTGGTGCGCTCTGTCTTTGTGTTTGGTATTGTATCACCTCTGTGTGTGCATGTCTAGTGTGTCTGGTGCGCTCTCTCTTTGTGTTTGGTATTGTATCACCTCTGTGTGTGCATGTCTAGTGTGTCTGGTGCGCTCTGTCTTTGTGTTTGGTATTGTATCACCCCTGTGTGTGCATGTCTAGTGTGTCTGGTGCGCTCTCTCTTTGTGTCTGGTATTGTATCACCCCTGTGTGTGCATGTCTAGTGTGTCAGGTGTACTCTCTCTTTGTGTTTGGTATTGTATCACCTCTGTGTGTGCATGTCTAGTGTGTCTGGTGCGCTCTCTCTTTGTGTTTGGTATTGTATCACCTCTGTGTGTGCATGTCTAGTGTGTCTGGTGTACTCTCTCTTTGTGTTTGGTATTGTATCACCTCTGTGTGTGCATGTCTAGTGTATCTGGTGCTCTCTCTTTGTGTTTGGTATTGTATCACCTCTGTGTGTGCATGTCTAGTGTGTCTGGTGCGCTCTCTCTTTGTGTTTGGTATTGTATCACCTCTGTGTGTGCATGTCTAGTGTGTCTGGTGTACTCTCTCTTTGTGTTTGGTATTGTATCACCCCTGTGTGTGCATGTCTAGTGTGTCTGGTGCGCTCTCTCTTTGTGTCTGGTATTGTATCACCCCTGTGTGTGCATGTCTAGTGTGTCTGGTGAGCTCTCTCTTTGTGTCTGGTATTGTATCGCCTCTGTGTGTGCATGTCTAGTGTGTCTGGTGAGCTCTCTCTTTGTGTCTGGTATTGTATCGCCTCTGTGTGTGCATGTCTAGTGTGTCTGGTGCGCTCTCTCTTTGTGTTTGGTATTGTATCGCCTCTGTGTGTGCATGTCTAGTGTGTCCGGTGTACTCTCTCTTTGTGTCTGGTATTGTATCACCTCTGTGTGTGCATGTCTAGTGTGTCTGGTGCGCTCTCTCTTTGTGTCTGGTATTGTATCGCCTCTGTGTGTGCATGTCTAGTGTGTCTGGTGTGCTCTGTCTTTGTGTTTGGTATTGTATCACCCCTGTGTGTGCATGTCTAGTGTGTCTGGTGCGCTCTCTCTTTGTGTCTGGTATTGTATCGCCTCTGTGTGTGCATGTCTAGTGTGTCTGGTGCGCTCTGTCTTTGTGTGTGCATGTCTAGTGTGTCTGGTGTGCTCTGTCTTTTTGTTTGGTATTGTATCGCCTCTGTGTGTGCATGTCTAGTGTGTCTGGTGCGCTCTGTCTTTGTGTGTGCATGTCTAGTGTGTCTGGTGTGCTCTGTCTTTGTGTTTGGTATTGTATCACCCCTGTGTGTGCATGTCTAGTGTGTCTGGTGCGCTCTCTCTTTGTGTTTGGTATTGTATCACCTCTGTGTGTGCATGTCTAGTGTGTCTGGTGTGCTCTGTCTTTGTGTGTGAATGTCTAGTGTGTCTGGTGTGCTCTGTCTTTGTGTTTGGTATTGTATCACCCCTGTGTGTGCATGTCTAGTGTGTCTGGTGCGCTCTCTCTTTGTGTTTGGTATTGTATCACCCCTGTGTGTGCATGTCTAGTGTGTCTGGTGTGCTCTCTCTTTGTGTTTGGTATTGTATCGCCTCTGTGTGTGCATGTCTAGTGTGTCTGGTGCGCTCTCTCTTTGTGTTTGGTATTGTATCACCTCTGTGTGTGCATGTCTAGGGTGTCTGGTGTACTCTCTCTTTGTGTTTGGTAATGTATCACCTCTGTGTGTGCATATCTAGTGTGTCTGGTGCGCTCTCTCTTTGTGTTTGGTATTGTATCCCCTCTGTGTGTGCATGTCTAGTGTGTCTGGTGCGCTCTCTCTTTGTGTTTGGTATTGTATCACCTCTGTGTGTGCATGTCTAGTGTGTCTGGTGTGCTCTGTCTTTGTGTGTGAATGTCTAGTGTGTCTGGTGCGCTCTCTCTTTGTGTTTGGTATTGTATCACCCCTGTGTGTGCATGTCTAGTGTGTCTGGTGTGCTCTGTCTTTGTGTTTGGTATTGTATCACCCCTGTGTGTGCATGTCTAGTGTGCCTGGTGCGCTCTCTCTTTGTGTTTGGCATTGTATCACCCCTGTGTGTGCATGTCTAGTGTGTCTGGTGTGCTCTCTCTTTGTGTTTGGTATTGTATCGCCTCTGTGTGTGCATGTCTAGTGTGTCTGGTGCGCTCTGTCTTTGTGTTTGGTATTGTATCACCTCTGTGTGTGCATGTCTAGTGTGTCTGGTGCGCTCTCTCTTTGTGTTTGGTATTGTATCACCTCTGTGTGTGCATGTCTAGTGTGTCTGGTGCGCTCTGTCTTTGTGTTTGGTATTGTATCACCTCTGTGTGTGCATGTCTAGTGTGTCTGGTGCGCTCTCTCTTTGTGTCTGGTATTGTATCGCCTCTGTGTGTGCATGTCTAGTGTGTCCGATGTACTCTCTCTTTGTGTCTGGTATTGTATCACCTCTGTGTGTGCATGTCTAGTGTGTCTGGTGCGCTCTGTCTTTGTGTTTGGTATTGTATCACCTCTGTGTGTGCATGTCTAGTGTGTCTGGTGCGCTCTGTCTTTGTGTTTGGTATTGTATCACCTCTGTGTGTGCATGTCTAGTGTGTCTGGTGAGCTCTCTCTTTGTGTTTGGTATTGTATCACCTCTGTGTGTGCATGCCTAGTGTGTCTGGTGCGCTCTCTCTTTGTGTTTGGTATTGTATCACCTCTGTGTGTGCATGTCTAGTGTATCTGGTGCTCTCTCTTTGTGTCTGGTATTGTATCGCCTCTGTGTGTGCATGTCTAGAGTGTCTGGTGCGCTCTGTCTTTGTGTTTGGTATTGTATCGCCTCTGTGTGTGCATGTCTAGTCTGTCTGGTGAGCTCTCTCTTTGTGTCTGGTATTGTATCACCCCTGTGTGTGCATGTCTAGTGTGTCTGGTGAGCTCTCTCTTTGTGTTTGGTATTGTATCACCCCTGTGTGTGCATGTCTAGTCTGTCTGGTGAGCTCTCTCTTTGTGTTTGGTATTGTATCACTCCTGTGTGTGCATGTCTAGTGTGTCTGGTGCGCTCTCTCTTTGTGTTTGGTATTGTATCACCTCTGTGTGTGCATGTCTAGTGTGTCTGGTGCGCTTCCTCTTTGTGTCTGGTATTGTATCACCTCTGTGTGTGCATGTCTAGTGTGTCTGGTGCGCTCTCTATTTGTGTTTGGTATTGTATCACCTCTGTGTGTGCATGTCTAGTGTGTCTGGTGCGCTCTCTATTTGTGTTTGGTATTGTATCGCCTCTGTGTGTGCATGTCTCGCGTGTCTGGTGAGCTCTCTCTTTGTGGTTGGTATTGTATCACCTCTGTGTGTGCATGTCTAGTGTGTCTGGTGAGCTCTCTATTTGTGTTTGGTATTGTATCGCCTCTGTGTGTGCATGTCTAGTGTGTCTGGTGCGCTCTCTCTTTGTGTTTGGTATTGTATCGCCTCTGTGTGTGCATGTCTAGTGTGTCTGGTGAGCTCTCTATTTGTGTTTGGTATTGTATCGCCTCTGTGTGTGCATGTCTAGTGTGTCTGGTGAGCTCTCTCTTTGTGTGTGCATGTCTAGTGTGTCTGGTGCGCTCTCTATTTGTGTTTGGTATTGTATCACCTCTGTGTGTGCATGTCTAGTGTGTCTGGTGCGCTCTCTCTTTGTGTTTGGTATTGTATCGCCTCTGTGTGTGCATGTCTAGTGTGTCTGGTGAGCTCTCTATTTGTGTTTGGTATTGTATCGCCTCTGTGTGTGCATGTCTAGTGTGTCTGGTGAGCTCTCTCTTTGTGTGTGCATGTCTAGTGTGTCTGGTGAGCTCTCTATTTGTGTTTGGTATTGTATCGCCTCTGTGTGTGCATGTCTAGTGTGTCTGGTGAGCTCTCTCTTTGTGTTTGGTATTGTATCACCTCTGTGTGTGCATGTCTAGTGTGTCTGGTGCGCTCTGTCTTTGTGTGTGCATGTCTAGTGTGTCTGGTGAGCTCTCTGTCTCTGTGTCTGGAGGAATGAACATGTTTAATAGACACCTCTATAGTCTGAACTGGATTTTTATTAATCCTGCACTTCTCAAGTGTTCCACTAGAGGGGGGTATAGTGCAGGCGATGTCTGTGTGTAATATTGTGCAGTACCTGTGAGAACCACGAGATGGCGGCAGAGGGATTCTGTATATATTTAGCTCCAACCTGACATAATACAGACACATAGCATCAGACTAGATCCAGTGGGTCCATCTGCTCTGGCCATTCTATCTACCTAAAAGCTTAAGCAATACCAACAATAGAGGTGCTGAGGCAGAGAATGAACTATCCCTAATAGGTAGCTTATGGATATGGTCATCCAATCAGATAGCAGCCTATTTTAGCTCACTTGTGTCCTTCACAGTGAGAAATATCCTGTAGTATATCGGTCTGGTCTAACTCAGAAGAGTGATCCAGCCCCGAAATACCAGGCAATTCTACCCTGAACACGAGAAACAGTAAACCCCAGACATCTACATAAGAGCTTGTCTTAAAGACCTCAGTAGGATGGCCTTATGTTTAACCCAGACATTAAAAGGGCCACCGCCATTCAAGAAAAAAGCCCCTTGTTTGTTCAGCACGTACCAAACTAACAATATTGACAGCCATGGACATACAACTGTTTTTTTTTGTAGAGGAATCCATTTTGTGTTTTTTTTGTAGAGGAATCCATTTTGTGTTTGTTCCATCACTTCCTCAGAGCTGAATCACGAGTGTGTGTGTTGGTTATCAGTGGAGGGAGGGAGCAGAGAGCCATTATAAAGATAATTGGATAAGATTGAAGTAGACACAATGCTCATTACCTCTCACTGGCCCAGAATGAGGCCCCTTGCATCATTCACTGCAAAAATAGCTCTCCAGAAATGTAATTACCCCTCTCACAGAAACAACTTCCACAAAAGTATCATGGATGCCTCCAGGTTCCTGCAGAGGCATCTTTTTCTTTTTGTTTAATTTGTGTCAGAATTTACATTTTCAAACAGATTTTTGTTTATTTTGTAGTATCATTAGATTCCTTCACTGTGTGTCACTACCACATCCATTGGAACGATCTGATCGGGGGGGGACATGAGGCACTAATCTGGAGGGGGGGGGGGTGTTTGAGTCTGACCTGGGGGCATGAGGAGGGTCTGGTCTGGAGGGGACAGGAGGGTCTGATCTGGAAGGGACAGGAGGGTCTGATCTGGAGGGGACAGGAGGGTCTGATCTGGAGGGGACAGGAGGGTCTGATCTGAAGGGGGACAGGAGGGTCTGATCTGGAGGGGACAGGAGGGTCTGATCTGGATGGGGACAGGAGGGTCTGATCTGAAGGACAGGAGGGTCTGATCTGGAGGGGACAGGAGGGTCTGATCTGAAGGACAGGAGGGTCTGATCTGGAGGGGACAGGAGGGTCTGATCTGGAGGGGACAGGAGGGTCTGATCTGGAGGGGACAGGAGGGTCTGATCTGAAGGGGACAGGAGGGTCTGATCTGGAGGGGACAGGAGGGTCTGATCTGGAGGGGACAGGAGGGTCTGATCTGAAGGGGACAGGAGGGTCTGATCTGGAGGGGACAGGAGGGTCTGATACAGGAGGGTCTGATCTGGAGGGGACAGGAGGGTCTGATCTGGGAGGGGACAGGAGGGTCTGATCTGAAGGACAGGAGGGTCTGATCTGGAGGGGGACAGGAGGGTCTGATCTAGAGGGGACAGGAGGGTCTGATCTGGAGGGGACAGGAGGGTCTGATCTGAAGGGGACAGGAGGGTCTGATCTGGAGGGGACAGGAGGGTCTGATCTGGAGGGGACAGGAGGGTCTGATCTGAAGGGGACAGGAGGGTCTGATCTGGAAGGGGACAGGAGGGTCTGATCTGGAGGGGACAGGGAGGTCTGAGCTGGATTGGACAGGAGGTCTGATCTGGAGGGACAGGAGGGTCTGATCTGGAGGGGACAGGAGGGTCTGATCTGGAGGGGACAGGAGGGTCTGATCTGGAGGGGACAGGAGGTCTGATCTGGAGAGGGACAGGAGGGTCTGATCTGGAGGGGACAGGAGGGTCTGATCTGGAGGGGACAGGAGGGTCTGATCTGGAGGGGACAGGAGGGTCTGATCTGGAAGGGGACAGGAGGGTCTGATCTGGAGGGGACAGGAGGGTCTGATCTGGAGGGGACAGGAGGGTATGATCTGGAGGGGACAGGAGGGTCTGATCTGGATGGGAGACAGGAGGGTCTGATCTGAAGGGGGACAGGAGGGTCTGAACTGGGGGGGACAGGAGGGTCTGATCTGGAGGGACAGGAGGGTCTGATCTGAAGCGGACAGGAGGTCTGATCTGGAGGGGACAGGAGGGTCTGATCTGGAGGGGACAGGAGGTCTGAGCTGGATTGGACAGGAGGGTCTGATCTGGAGGGGACAGGAGGGGTCTGATCTGGAGGGGACAGGAGGGTCTGATCTGGAGGGGACAGGAGGGTCTGATCTGGAGGGGACAGGAGGTCTGAGCTGGAGAGGACAGGAGGGTCTGATCTGGAGGGGACAGGAGGGTCTGATCTGGAGTGGACAGGAGGGTCTTGATCTGGAGGGGACAGGAGGGTCTGATCTGGAGGGGACAGGAGGGTCTGATCTGGAGGGGACAGAGGGTCTGATCTGGAGGGGGACAGGAGGTCTAAGCTGGATTGGACAGGAGGTCTGATCTGGAGGGGGCAGGAGGGTCTGATCTGGAGGGGACAGGAGGGGTCTGATCTGGAGGGGACAGGAGGGTCTGTTCTGGAGGGGACAGGAGGGTCTGTTCTGGAGGGGACAGGAGGGTCTGATCTGGGGGGAACAGGAGGGTCTGATCTGGAGGAGACAAGAGGGTCTGATCTGGAGGGGACAGGAGGGTCTGATCTGGAGGGGACAGGAGATCTGATCTGGAGGGGAAAGGAGGGTCTGATCTGGAGGGGACAGGAGATCTGATCTGGAGGGGACAGGAGGGTCTGATCTGGAGGAGACAAGAGGGTCTGATCTGGGGACAGGAGGGTCTGATCTGGAGGGGACAGGAGGGTCTGATCTGGAGGGGACAGGAGGTCTGAGCTGGATTGAACAGGAGGTCTGATCTGGAGGGGACAGGAGGGTCTGATCTGGAGGTGACAGGAGGGTCTGATCTGGAGAGGACAGGAGGGTCTGATCTGGGGGGGAGAGTAGGGTCTGATCTGGAGGGGGGACATGAGGCACTAATCTGGGGGGGGGGGGGTGTTTGAGTCTGACCTGGGGGCATGAGGAGTGTCTGGTCTGGAGGGGACAGGAGGGTCTGATCTGGAAGGGACAGGAGGGTCTGATCTGGAGGGGACAGGAGGGTCTGATCTGAAGGGGACAGGAGGGTCTGATCTGGAGGGGACAGGAGGGTCGGATCTGGAGGGGACAGGAGGTCTGAGCTGGAGAGGACAGGAGGGTCTGATCTGGAGGGGACAGGAGGGTCTGATCTGGAGTGGACAGGAGGGTCTGATCTGGAGGGGACAGGAGGGTCTGATCTGGAGGGGACAGGAGGGTCTGATCTGGAGGGGACAGGAGGGTCTGATCTGGAGGGGACAGGAGGTCTAAGCTGGATTGGACAGGAGGTCTGATCTGGAGGGGACAGGAGGGTCTGATCTGGAGGGGACAGGAGGGTCTGATCTGGAGGGGACAGGAGGGTCTGTTCTGGAGGGGACAGGAGGGTCTGATCTGGGGGGAACAGGAGGGTCTGATCTGGAGGAGACAAGAGGGTCTGATCTGGAGGGGACAGGAGGGTCTGATCTGGAGGGGACAGGAGGGTCTGATCTGGAGGGGAAAGGTGGGTCTGATCTGGAGGGGACAGGAGATCTGATCTGGAGGGGACAGGAGGGTCTGATCTGGAGGAGACAAGAGGGTCTGATCTGGGGACAGGAGGGTCTGATCTGGAGGGGACAGGAGGGTCTGATCTGTAGGGGACAGGAGGTCTGAGCTGGATTGGACAGGAGGTCTGATCTGGAGGGGACAGGAGGGTCTGATCTGGAGGTGACAGGAGGGTCTGATCTGGAGAGGACAGGAGGGTCTGATCTGGGGGGGAGAGTAGGGTCTGATCTGGAGAGGACAGGAGGGTCTGATCTGGAGGGGACAGGAGGGTCTGATCTGGAGGGGACAGGAGGGTCTGATCTGGAGGGGACAGGAGGGTCTGATCTGGAGGGGGACAGGAGGGTCTGATCTGGAGGGGACAGGAGGTCTGAGCTGGATTGGACAGGAGGTCTGATCTGGAGGGGACAGGAGGGTCTGATCTGGAGGGGACAGGAGGGTCTGATCTGGAGGGGACAGGAGGGTCTGATCTGGAGGGGACAGGAGGTCTGAGCTGGAGAGGACAGGAGGGTCTGATCTGGAGGGGACAGGAGGGTCTGATCTGGAGTGGACAGGAGGGTCTGATCTGGAGGGGACAGGAGGGTCTGATCTGGAGGGGACAGGAGGGTCTGATCTGGAGGGGAAAGGTGGGTCTGATCTGGAGGGGACAGGAGATCTGATCTGGAGGGGACAGGAGGGTCTGATCTGGAGGAGACAAGAGGGTCTGATCTGGGGACAGGAGGGGCATCTGGAGGGGACTGATGGTCTGATCTAGATGGAACCGGAGGTCTGATCTGGAGGGGACAGGAGGGTCTGCTTTGGAGGAGACAGGAGGGTCTGATCTGGGGGGGTGCAGGAGGGTCTGATCTGAAGGACAGGAGGGTCATCTGGATGGGACTGGATGGTCTGGTCTGGGGACAGGGGGTTTTGATCTGGAGGGGAAAAGAGGGTCTGATCTGAAGGGTGCAGGAGGGTCTGATCTGAAGGGTGCAGGAGGGTCTGATCTGGAGGGGTGCAGGAGGGTCTGATCTGGAGGGGTGCAGGAGGGTCTGATCTGAGGGGTGCAGAAGGGTCTGATCTGGAGAGGACAGGAGGTCTGATCTAGGGACAGGAGGGTCTAATCTGGAGGGGACAGGAGGGTCTGATCTGGAGGGGACAGGAGGGTCTGGTCTGAAAGGGACAAGAGGGTCTGATCTGGAGGGGAAAGGTGGGTCTGATCTGGAGGGGACAGGAGATCTGATGTGGAGGGGACAGGAGGGTCTGATCTGGAGGAGACAAGAGGGTGTAATCTAGGGGAAAAGAAGAATCTGATCTGGAGGGGACAGGAGGGGCATCTGGAGGGGACTGATGGTCTGATCTAGGGACAGGAGGGTCTGATCTGGCGGTACAAGATAGTTTGATCTGGAGGAGACAAGAGGGTGTAATCTAGGGGAAAAGGAGAATCTGATCTGGAGGGGACAGGAGGGGCATCTGGAGGGGACTGATGGTCTGATCTAGGAGATAGGAGGTCTGAGCTGGATTGGACAGGAGGTGTGAGCTGGAAAGGGCAGGAGGGTCTGATCTGGAGGGGACAAGAGGGTCAAATCTGGGGACAGGAGGGTCTGATCTGGAATGGAAAGGTGGGTCTGATCTAGAGGGGAAAGGAGGGTATAATCTGGAGGGGAGAGGAGGGTCTAATCTTGGGGACAGGAGGGTCTGATCTGGAGGGGACAGGAGATCTGATCTGGAGGGGACAGGAGGGTCTGATCTGGGGACAGGAGGGGCATCTGGAGGGGACTGATGGTCTGATCTAGGGACAGGAGGGTCTGATCTGCATGGGACCGGAGATCTGATCTGGAGTGGACAGGAGGTCTGATCTGGAGGGGACAGGAGGTCTGATCTGGAGGGGACAGGAGGTCTGATCTGGAGGGGACAGGAGGGTCTAATCTTGGGGACAGGAGGGTCTGATCTAGGGAAAGGAGGGTCTGATCTGGAGGGGACAGGAGATCTGATCTGGAGGGGACAGGAGGGTCTGATCTGGAGGAGACAAGAGGGTCTGATCTGGGGACAGGAGGGGCATCTGTAGGGGACTGATGGTCTGATCTAGATGGAACCGGAGATCTGATCTGGAGTGGACAGGAGGTCTGATCTGGAGGGGACAGGAGGGTCTGCTTTGGAGGGGACAGGAGGGTCTGATCTTGGGGGGTGCAGGAGGGTCTGATCTGAAGGACAGGAGGGTCATCTGGATGGGACTGGATGGTCTGGTCTGGGGACAGGGGGTTTTGATCTGGAGGGGATAAGAGGGTCTAATCTGGGGGACAGGAGGGTCTGATCTGAAGGGTGCAGGAGGGTCTGATCTGGAGGGGTGCAGGAGGGTCTGATCTGAGGGGTGCAGAAGGGTCTGATCTGGAGAGGACAGGAGGTCTGATCTAGGGACAGGAGGGTCTGATCTGGAGGGGACAGGAGGGTCTGATCTGGAGGGGACAGGAGGGTCTGGTCTGAAAGGGACAAGAGGGTCTGATCTGGAGGGGAAAGGTGGGTCTGATCTGGAGGGGACAGGAGGGTCTGATCTGGACGGGACAGGAGATCTGATCTGGAGGGGACAGGAGGGTCTGATCTGGAGGAGACAAGAGGGTGTAATCTAGGGGAAAAGGAGAATCTGATCTGGAGGGGACAGGAGGGGCAACTGGAGGGGACTGATGGTCTGATCTAGGGACAGGAGGGTCTGATCTGGCGGTACAAGATAGTTTGATCTGGAGGGGATAGGTGGGTCTGATCTAGGAGACAGGAGGTCTGAGCTGGAAAGGGCAGGAGGGTCTGATCTGGAGGGGACAAGAGGGTCATATCTGGGGACAGGAGGGTCTGATCTGGAATGGAAAGGTGGGTCTGATCTGGAGGGGACAGGAGGGTATAATCTGGAGGGGAGAGGAGGGTCTAATCTTGGGGACAGGGGGGTCCGATCTGGAGGGGACAGGAGATCTGATCTGGAGGGGACAGGAGGGTCTGATCTGGGGACAGGAGGGGCATCTGGAGGGGACTGATGGTCTGATCTAGGGACAGGAGGGTCTGATCTGGATGGGACCGGAGATCTGATCTGGAGTGGACAGGAGGTCTGATCTGGAGGGGACAGGAGGTCTGATCTGGAGGGGACAGGAGGGTCTGGTCTGAAAGGGACAAGAGGGTCTGATCTGGAGGGGAAAGGTGGGTCTGATCTGGAGGGGACAGGAGGGTCTGATTTGGAGGGGACAGGAGATCTGATCTGGAGGGGACAGGAGGGTCTGATCTGGAGGAGACAAGAGGGTGTAATCTAGGGGAAAAGGAGAATCTGATCTGGAGGGGACAGGAGGGGCAACTGGAGGGGACTGATGGTCTGATCTAGGGACAGGAGGGTCTGATCTGGCGGTACAAGATAGTTTGATCTGGAGGGGATAGGTGGGTCTGATCTAGGAGACAGGAGGTCTGAGCTGGATTGGACAGGAGGTCTGAGCTGGAAAGGGCAGGAGGGTCTGATCTGGAGGGGACAAGAGGGTCATATCTGGGGACAGGAGGGTCTGATCTGGAATGGAAAGGTGGGTCTGATCTGGAGGGGACAGGAGGGTCTAATCTTGGGGACAGGAGGGTCTGATCTGGAGGGGACAGGAGATCTGATCTGGAGGGGACAGGAGGGTCTGATCTGGGGACAGGAGGGGCATCTGGAGGGGACTGATGGTCTGATCTAGGGACAGGAGGGTCTGATCTGGATGGGACCGGAGATCTGATCTGGAGTGGACAGGAGGTCTGATCTGGAGGGGACAGGAGGTCTGATCTGGAGGGGACAGGAGGGTCTGATCTGAAGGACAGGAGGGTCTGCTCTGGAGGGGACAGGAGGGTCTGATCTGGGGGGGTGCAGGAGGGTCTGATCTGAAGGACAGGAGGGTCATCTGGATGGGACTAGATGGTCTGGTCTGGGGACAGGGGGTTTTGATCTGGAGGGGAAAAGAGGGTCTAATCTGGGGGACAAGAGGGTCTGATCTGAGGGGACAGGAGGTTCTGATCTGGATTGGACAGGAGGTCTAATCTGGAGGGGACAGGAGGGTCTGATCTGGAGAGGACAGGAGGTCTGATCTAGGGACAGGAGGGTCTGATCTAGGGACAGGAGGTTCTGATCTGGATTGGACAGGAGGTCTAATCTGGAGGGGACAGGAGGGTCTGATCTGGATTGGACAGGAGGTCTAATCTGGAGGGGACAGGAGGGTCTGATCTGGAGGGGACAGGAGGGTCTGATCTGGAGGGGACAGGAGGGTCTGATCTGGGGACAGGAGGGGCATCTGGAGGGGACTGATGGTCTGATCTAGGGACAGGAGGGTCTGATCTGGCGGTACAAGATAGTTTGATCTGGAGGGGACAGGAGGGTCTGATCTGAAAGGGACAAGAGGGTCTGATCTGGAGGGGAAAGGTGGGTCTGATCTGGAGGGGACAGGAGATCTGATCTGGAGGGGACAGGAGGGTCTGATCTGGAGGAGACAAGAGGGTGTAATCTAGGGGAAAAGGAGAATCTGATCTGGAGGGGCATCTGGAGGGGACTGATGGTCTGATCTAGGGACAGGAGGGTCTGATCTGGCGGTACAAGATAGTTTGATCTGGAGGGGATAGGTGGGTCTGATCTAGGAGACAGGAGGTCTGAGCTGGATTGGACAGGAGGTCTGATCTAGGGACAGGAGGTTTTGATCTGGAAGGGATCTGAGATCTGACCTGGAGGAGACAAGAGGGTGTAATCTAGGGGAAAAGGAGAATCTGATCTGGGGGACAGGAGGGTCTTTTCTGGAGGGGACAGGACGGTCTAATTTTGGGGGACAGGAGGATCTGATCTAGGGACAGGAGGGTCATCAGTAGGGGACTGGATGGTCTGATCTGGGGCAGGAAGGTTTGATCAGGAGAGGACAGGAGGGTCTATTCTGGAGCGGAAAGGAGGGTCTGATCTGGGGGCAGGAGTGTCTGTTCTGGAGGCATCAAGGGGATCTATTCTGCAGGACAGGAGGGTCTGATCTGGGAGGGACAGGAGGGTCTGATCTGGGGGACAGGAGGGTCTGATCTGGAGGGGATAGGTGTTCTGATTTGGAGGGGAAAGGAGGGTCTGATCTAGGGACAGGAGGGTCATCCGTAGGGGACTGGATGGTCTGATATGGGGGGACAGGGGGGTCTGATTTGGAAGGGAAAGGAGGGTCAGATCTGGAGGGGACAGGAGGGTCTGATCTGGGGGTGCATGATGGTCAGATCTGGAGGGTACAGGAGGGTCTAATCTGGGGAGACATGATGGTCAGATCTGGAGGGGACAGGAGGGTCTGATCTGGGGGTGCATGATGGTCAGATCTGGAGGGTACAGGAGGGTCTAATCTGGGGAGACATGATGGTCAGATCTGGAGGGGACAGGAGAGTCTGATTTGGAGGGAACAGGAGGGTCTGATTTGGAGGGAACAGGAGGGTCTGATTTGGAGGTGCAGGGGGGTCTGTCACACCCTCTCTATCCGTGTTACTAGAGCCATTCACTGAAGCGTCACTAATGTTGTTAGTGGGGGGGGGGGGTGAGCTGCTTTAAAGCTCCTTAATCTGCTTTTCGTCTGCGCACAGTGACCCAACGCCGGGCGAGAGATGCCGGGGTCAGAGAGAGCGCCCTGGGGCCAAGCAAGTGGCATGAGTTGTGTGATCACGTGACTCTCCTGTGACCTCTCAGACCCCCCAGCACCAGGTAAATCCTCACTCCATGTTTAATGTGATGTCTGTGTGTGACCCTCTACCACCTCTGTCTACAGGCCGCTCCATGTATATTATTTATATGAGCACCGATGTGTTATAATCATTGCTGTTGGGGAGTACAGAGGGTATGGGGGAATATGGGGGCACAGGGGAATATGGGGGGCACAGGTGGAATAAGGGAATATGGGGGCACAGGGATACAGGGGGGCACAGGGGATATAAGGGGCACAGAGGGATATGGGGGGGGCAGGGGGATACAGGGTGATACTTGGGACACCTGGGGATACAGGGGGCATGGGGGATACAGGGGCACATGGGTATAAAGGGGGTACAGGGGGATATAAGAGGCACCAGGGTTCAATGGGACACAGAGGGATGCAGAGGGCACCGGGAGATACAGGGGGCACCGGGGGTTACATGGGCACAGAGGGATACAGGGAGCACCAGGGGGTACATGGGCACAGTGGGATACAGGGGGGCACTGGGGGATACAAAAGTTGCACCCAATGCTCCTGCCCTGGCGTTCAGTCTCCATAAGGTCCAACTTTAAAAAAGACTCACCCCATATGGCTGTCTATTTTATATCTTTTTTGATGCTTTTAAGATTAGAGAACTAGTTCCACAGTCAAACCTGCCATTATTACCAGATGGAAACAACCCACCTCCCCCTAGCTGGGCGGAAATCTTTCAAACAATTAATTATATTAGAGATTTAGAAAACCTTTATGATCTGGCAAAATTATTAATCAACACAAACTGAAATGGTTGGTTTGGGACTCAAAGGCGGATCCTTGAATTAAACAAATGACGTTTTTACGAGACTCTTTTCATTCTTATCAGGTTATGATTGAGGCTTTATCTGTTTTTTCTTTCTTTGTTTTGTTCAGTTTTGTCTTTTTTCTTTTTGTTATTATATAATAATGTCTTATATTTGTGTTTACTTATCAGGCATAGTCTTGTCTGCTTGTTTTGTGTAATATTGCTATTTGAAAAACTAATAAAAATAAATAAATAAATAAAATAAAACTTTATCCTCTGTTCTTCTACACAAAGTAATCTGGTCATTGTCCCTTTAAGTTTTGGTCAGCTGTCCTGAGCTTGACCATTGCCCTAACCCACAGTGGTCAGCAGTAATAAGTATCTGCAGGAATGCGGGGAATGAAAGTTTAGCGGATTTCCTACTTTCCCACGAATCTCTGGGGCTCAGGAGAGCGACTTTATTAAATCTAATGCATGAGATGCAGCATAGAGCAGTGCCGAGTATCATAGAGCGGTGCTGAGTATCATAGAGCGGTGACGAGTATCATAGAGCGGTGCTGAGTATCATAGAGCAGTGATGAGTATCATAGAGCGGTGCCGAGTATCATAGAGCGGTGCCGAGTATCATAGAGCGGTGCTGAGTATCATAGAGCGGTGCCGAGTATCATAGAGCGGTGCCGAGTATCATAGAGCGGTGCTGAGTATCATAGAGCAGTGCCGAGTATCATAGAGCAGTGCCGAGTATCATAGAGCAGTGATGAGTATCATAGAGCGGTGCCGAGTATCATAGAGCGGTGCCGAGTATCATAGAGCGGTGCTGAGTATCATAGAGCAGTGCTGAGTATCATAGATCGGTGCCGAGTATCATAGAGAAGTGCCGAGTATCATAGAGGAGTGATGAGTATCATAGAGCGGTGCCGAGTATCATAGAGGAGTGATGAGTATCATAGAGCGGTGCCGAGTATCATAGAGGAGTGATGAGTATCATAGAGCGGTGCCGAGTATCATAGAGTGGTGCTGAGTATCATAGAGCGGTGCCGAGTATCATAGAACAGTGCCGAGTATCATAGAGCAGTGCTGAGTATCATAGAGCAGTGCCGAGTATCATAGAGCGGTGCCGAGTATCATAGAGCAGTGCCGAGTATCATAGAGCGGTGCCGAGTATCATAGAGCGGTGCCGAGTATCATAGAGCGGTGCCGAGTATCATAGAGCGGTGCCGAGTATCATAAAGCAGTGCCGAGTATCATAGATCGGTGCCGAGTATCATAGAGCAGTGCTGAGTATCATAGAGCAGTGCCGAGTATCATAGAGCGGTGCCGAGTATCATAGAGCAGTGCCGAGTATCATAGAGCGGTGCCGAGTATCATAGAGCAGTGCCGAGTATCATAAAGCAGTGCCGAGTATCATAAAGCAGTGCCGAGTATCATAGAGCAGTGATGAGTATCATAGATCGGTGCCGAGTATCATAGAGAAGTGCCGAGTATCATAGATCGGTGCCGAGTATCATAGAGCAGTGCCGAGTATCATAGAGCGGTGCTGAGTATCATAGAGCGGTGCCGAGTATCATAGAGCGTTGCTGAGTATCATAGAGCGGTGCCGAGTATCATAGAGCGGTGCCGAGTATCATAGAGAAGTGCCGAGTATCATAGAGGAGTGATGAGTATCATAGATCGGTGCCGAGTATCATAGAGCAGTGCTGAGTATCATAGAGCAGTGCTGAGTATCATAGAGAAGTGCCGAGTATCATAGAGCAGTGCTGAGTATCATAGAGCGGTGCCGAGTATCATAGAGCAGTGATGAGTATCATAGAGGAGTGATGAGTATCATAGATCGGTGCCGAGTATCATAGAGCAGTGCTGAGTATCATAGAGCAGTGCTGAGTATCATAGAGAAGTGCCGAGTATCATAGAGGAGTGATGAGTATCATAGATCGGTGCCGAGTATCATAGAGCAGTGCTGAGTATCATAGAGCAGTGCTGAGTATCATAGAGAAGTGCCGAGTATCATAGAGGAGTGATGAGTATCATAGATCGGTGCCGAGTATCATAGAGCAGTGCTGATTATCATAGAGTGGTGCAGAGTATCATAGAGCAGTTCCGAGTATCATAGATTAGTGCCGAGTATCATAGAGCAGTGAGGAGTATCATAGATCGGTGCCAAGTATCATAGAGCAGTGCTGAGTATCATAGAGCACTGCCGAGTATTATAGGGCGGTGCTGACTATCATAGAGCGGTGCCAAGTATCATAGAGCAGTGAGGAGTATCATAGAGGAGTGATGAGTATCATAGAGCGGTGACGAGTATCATAGAGTGGTGCCGAGTATCATAGAGCATTGATGAGTATCATAGAACACTGCCGAGTATTATAGAGCGGTGCCGAGTATCATAGAGCATTGATGAGTATCATAGAACACTGCCGAGTATTATAGAGCGGTGCCGAGTATCATAGAGCATTGATGAGTATCATAGAGCGGTGCTGATTATCATAGAGTGGTGCCGAGTATCATAGAGCATTGATGAATATCATAGAACACTGCCGAGTATTATAGAGCGGTGCTGACTATCATAGATTAGTGCCTAGTATCACAGAGCAGTTCCGAGTATCATAGATTATTGCCGAGTACCATAGAGCAGTGCCAAGTATCATAGAGCAGTGCTGAGTCTCATCGAGCGGTGCTGAGTACCATAGAGCAGTGCTGAGTATTATAGAGAAGTGCTGAGTATCATAAAGTAGTGCTGAGTATCATACAATATTGCTGAGTATCATAAAGTAGTGCTGAGTACCATAGAGCAGTGCCAAGTATCATAGAGCAGTGCTGAGTCTCATCGAGCGGTGCTAGATACCATAGAGCAGTGCTGAGTATTATATAGAGGTGTTGAGTATCATAAAGTAGTGCTGAGTATCATACAATATTGCTGAGTATCATAAAGCAGTGCCGAGTATCATAAAAGAGAGCTGAGTACCATAGAACAGCGCCGAGCATCATAGAGTAGTGCTGAGTATCATAGAGTAGTGCCCAGTATCACAGAGTAGTGCCGAGTACCATAGAGTAGTGCCGAGTACCATAGAGTAGTAGCAAGTATCATAGAGCGTTGCAGAGTATCATAGAGCGGTGCCAAGCTATTTTGGGGCAGTCCCGTATTGTACGTTTCTCCCCAGTGATGAGCTATTTTGGGGCAGTCCCGTATTGTACGTTTCTCCCCAGTGATGAGCTATTTTGGGGCAGTCCCGTATTGTACGTTTCTCCCCAGAGATGAGTTATTTTTGGGCAGTCCCATATTGTACATTTCTCTCCAGTGATGAGCTATTTTGGGGCAGTCCCGTATTGTACGTTTCTCCCCAGAGATGAGCTATTTTGGGGCAGTCCTGTATTGTACGTTTCCCCCCCAGTGATGAGTTATTTCCGGGCAGTCCTGTATTGTACGTTTCTCCCCAGTGATAAGCTATTTTGGGGCAGTCCTGTATTGTACGTTTCTCCCCAGTGATGAGCTATTTTGGGGCAGTCCCGTATTGTACGTTTCTCCCCAGTGATGAGCTATTTTGGGGCAGTCCCGTATTGTACGTTTCTCCCCAGTGATGAGCTATTTTGGGGCAGTCCCGTATTGTACGTTTCTCCCCAGAGATGAGTTATTTTTGGGCAGTCCCATATTGTACATTTCTCTCCAGTGATGAGCTATTTTGGGGCAGTCCCGTATTGTACGTTTCTCCCCAGAGATGAGCTATTTTGGGGCAGTCCCGTATTGTACGTTTCCCCCCAGTGATGAGCTATTTTGGGGCAGTCCCGTATTGTATGTTTCTCCCCAGTGATGAGCTATTTTGGGGCAGTCCCGTATTGTACGTTTCTCCCCAGTGATGAGCTATTTTGGGGCAGTCCCGTATTGTACGTTTCTCCCCAGTGATGAGCTATTTTGGGGCAGTCCTGTATTGTACGTTTCTCTCCAGTGATGAGCTATTTTGGGGCAGTCCCGTATTGTACGTTTCTCCCCAGAGATGAGCTATTTTGGGGCAGTCCTGTATTGTACGTTTCCCCCCCAGTGATGAGTTATTTCCGGGCAGTCCTGTATTGTACGTTTCTCCCCAGTGATAAGCTATTTTGGGGCAGGCCTGTATTGTACGTTTCCCCCCCAGTGATGAGTTATTTCCGGGCAGTCCTGTATTGTACGTTTCTCCCCAGAGATGAGCTATTTTGGGGCAGTCCCGTATTGTACGTTTCTCCCCAGAGATGAGCTATTTTGGGGCAGTCCCGTATTGTACGTTTCCCCCCAGTGATGAGCTATTTTGGGGCAGTCCCGTATTGTATGTTTCTCCCCAGTGATGAGCTATTTTGGGGCAGTCCCGTATTGTACGTTTCTCCCCAGTGATGAGCTATTTTGGGGCAGTCCCGTATTGTACGTTTCTCCCCAGTGATGAGCTATTTTGGGGCAGTCCCGTATTGTACGTTTCTCCCCAGTGATGAGCTATTTTGGGGCAGTCCCGTATTGTACGTTTCTCCCCAGTGATGAGCTATTTTGGGGCAGTCCCGTATTGTACGTTTCCCCCCAGTGATGAGCTATTTTGGGGCAGTCCCGTATTGTACGTTTCTCCCCAGTGATGAGTTATTTTGGGGCAGTCCCGTATTGTACGTTTCTCCCCAGTGATGAGTTATTTTGGGGCAGTCCCGTATTGTACGTTTCTCCCCAGTGATGAGCTATTTTGGGGCAGTCCCGTATTGTACGTTTCTCCCCAGTGATGAGTTATTTTGGGGCAGTCCCGTATTGTACGTTTCTCCCCAGTGATGAGCTATTTTAGGGCAGTCTCGTATTGTACGTTTCCCCCCAGTGATAAGCTATTTTGGGGCAGTCCCGTATTGTACGTTTCTCCCCAGTGATGAGCTATTTTGGGGCAGTCCTGTATTGTACGTTTCTCCCCAGTGATGAGCTATTTTGGGGCAGTCCTGTATTGTACGTTTCTCCCCAGAGATGAGCTATTTTGGGGCAGTCCCGTATTGTACGTTTCTCCCCAGAGATGAGCTATTTTGGGGCAGTCCCGTATTGTACGTTTCTCCCCAGTGATGAGCTATTTTGGGGCAGTCCTGTATTGTACGTTTCTCCCCAGTGATGAGCTATTTTGGGGCAGTCCTGTATTGTACATTTCTCCCCAGAGATGAGCTATTTTGGGGCAGTCCTGTATTGTACATTTCTCCCCAGAGATGAGCTATTTTGGGGCAGTCCTGTATTGTATGTTTCTCCCCAGAGATGAGCTATTTTGGGGCAGTTCCGTATTGTACGTTTCTCCCCAGTGATGAGCTATTTTGGGGCAGTCCTGTATTGTACGTTTCTCTCCAGTGATGAGTTATTTTGGGGCAGTCCTGTATTGTACGTTTCTCCCCAGTGATGAGCTATTTTGGGGCAGTCCTGTATTGTACGTTTCTCCCCAGTGATGAGCTATTTTGGGGCAGTCCTGTATTGTACGTTTCTCCCCAGTGATGAGTTATTTTGGGGCAGTCCCGTATTGTACGTTTCTCCCCAGTGATGAGCTATTTTGGGGCAGTCCTGTATTGTACGTTTCTCCCCAGTGATGAGCTATTTTTGGGCAGTCCTGTATTGTACGTTTCTCCCCAGTGATGAGCTATTTTGGGGCAGTCCTGTATTGTACGTTTCTCTCCAGTGATGAGTTATTTTGGGGCAGTCCTGTATTGTACGTTTCTCCCCAGTGATGAGCTATTTTGGGGCAGTCCTGTATTGTACGTTTCTCCCCAGTGATGAGCTATTTTGGGGCAGTCCTGTATTGTATGGTTCTTCCCAGTGATGAGCTATTTTGGGGCAGTCCTGTATTGTACGTTTCTCCCCAGTGATGAGCTATTTTGGGGCAGTCCCGTATTGTATGTTTCTCCCCAGAGATGAGCTATTTTGGGGCAGTTCCGTATTGTACGTTTCTCCCCAGTGATGAGCTATTTTGGGGCAGTCCTGTATTGTACGTTTCTTCCCAGTGATGAGCTATTTTGGGGCAGTCCTGTATTGTACATTTCTCCCCAGTGATGAGCTATTTTGGGGCAGTCCCATATTGTACGTTTCTCCCCAGTGATGAGTTATTTTGGGGCAGTCCCGTATTGTACGTTTCTCCCCAGTGATGAGCTATTTTGGGGCAGTCCTGTATTGTACGTTTCTCCCCAGTGATGAGTTATTTTGGGGAAGTCCTGTATTGTACGTTTCTCCCCAGTGATAAGTTATTTTGGGGCAGTCCCGTATTGTACATTTCTCCCCAGTGATGAGCTATTTTGGGGCAGTCCCGTACTGTACATTTCTCCCCAGTGATGAGCTATTTTGGGGCAGTCCCGTATTGTACGTTTCTCCCCAGTGATGAGCTATTTGGGGGCAGTCCTGTATTGTACGTTTCTCCCCAGAGATGAGCTATTTTGGGGCAGTCCCGTATTGTACGTTTCTCCCCAGAGATGAGCTATTTTGGGGCAGTCCCGTATTGTACGTTTCTCCCCAGAGATGAGCTATTTTGGGGCAGTCCCGTATTGTACGTTTCGTTCCAGTGATGAGCTATTTTGGGGCAGTCCTGTATTGTACGTTTCCCCCCAGTGATGAGCTATTTTTGGGCAGTCCTGTATTGTACGTTTCTCGCCAGTGATGAGTTATTTTGGGGAAGTCCTGTATTGTACGTTTCTCCCCAGTGATAAGTTATTTTGGGGCAGTCCCGTATTGTACATTTCTCCCCAGTGATGAGCTATTTTGGGGCAGTCCCGTATTGTACGTTTCGTTCCAGTGATGAGCTATTTTGGGGCAGTCCCGTACTGTACATTTCTCCCCAGAGATGAGCTATTTTGGGGCAGTCCCGTATTGTACGTTTCGTTCCAGTGATGAGCTATTTTGGGGCAGTCCTGTATTGTACGTTTCCCCCCAGTGATGAGCTATTTTGGGGCAGTCCCGTATTGTACGTTTCTCCCCAGTGATGAGCTATTTTGGGGCAGTCCCGTATTGTACGTTTCTCCCCAGAGATGAGCTATTTGGGGCAGTCCCGTATTGTACGTTTCTCCCCAGAGATGAGCTATTTTGGGGCAGTCCTGTATTGTACGTTTCTCCCCAGTGATGAGCTATTTTGGGGCAGTCCCGTATTGTACGTTTCTCCCCAGTGATGAGCTATTTTGGGGCAGTCCCGTATTGTACGTTTCTCCCCAGAGATGAGCTATTTTGGGGCAGTCCTGTATTGTACGTTTCTCCCCAGTGATGAGCTATTTTGGGGCAGTCCCGTATTGTACGTTTCTCCCCAGTGATGAGCTATTTTGGGGCAGTCCCGTATTGTACGTTTCTCCCCAGAGATGAGCTATTTTGGGGCAGTCCCGTATTGTACGTTTCTCCCCAGAGATGAGCTATTTTGGGGGCAGTCCCGTATTGTACGTTTCTCCCCAGTGATGAGCTATTTTGGGGCAGTCCCGTATTGTACGTTTCTCCCCAGTGATGAGCTATTTTGGGGCAGTCCTGTATTGTACGTTTCTCCCCAGTGATGAGCTATTTTGGGGCAGTCCTGTATTGTACATTTCTCCCCAGAGATGAGCTATTTTGGGGCAGTCCTGTATTGTACATTTCTCCCTAGTCATGAGCTATTTTGGGGCAGTCCCGTATTGTACGTTTCTCCCCAGAGATGAGCTATTTTGGGGCAGTCCTGTATTGTACGTTTCTCCCCAGTGATGAGCTATTTTGGGGCAGTCCTGTATTGTACGTTTCTCCCCAGTGATGAGCTATTTTGGGGCAGTCCTGTATTGTACATTTCTCCCCAGAGATGAGCTATTTTGGGGCAGTCCTGTATTGTATGTTTCTCCCCAGAGATGAGCTATTTTGGGGCAGTTCCGTATTGTATGTTTCTCCCCAGTGATGAGCTATTTTGGGGCAGTCCTATATTGTACGTTTCTCCCCAGTGATGAGCTATTTTGGGGCAGTCCTGTATTGTACGTTTCTCCCCAGTGATGAGCTATTTTGGGGCAGTCCCATATTGTATGGTTCTTCCCAGTGATGAGCTATTTTGGGGCAGTCCTGTATTGTACATTTCTCCCCAGTGATGAGCTATTTTGGGGCAGTCCCATATTGTACGTTTCTCCCCAGTGATGAGTTATTTTGGGGCAGTCCCGTATTGTACGTTTCTCCCCAGTGATGAGCTATTTTGGGGCAGTCCTGTATTGTACGTTTCTCCCCAGTGATGAGTTATTTTGGGGAAGTCCTGTATTGTACGTTTCTCCCCAGTGATAAGTTATTTTGGGGCAGTCCCGTATTGTACATTTCTCCCCAGTGATGAGCTATTTTGGGGCAGTCCCGTACTGTACATTTCTCCCCAGTGATGAGCTATTTTGGGGCAGTCCCGTATTGTACGTTTCTCCCCAGAGATGAGCTATTTTGGGGCAGTCCCGTATTGTACGTTTCTCCCCAGAGATGAGCTATTTTGGGGCAGTCCCGTATTGTACGTTTCGTTCCAGTGATGAGCTATTTTGGGGCAGTCCTGTATTGTACGTTTCCCCCCAGTGATGAGCTATTTTTGGGCAGTCCTGTATTGTACGTTTCTCACCAGTGATGAGTTATTTTGGGGCAGTCCTGTATTGTACGTTTCTCCCCAGTGATGAGCTATTTTGGGGCAGTCCTGTATTGTACGTTTCTCACCAGTGATGAGTTATTTTGGGGCAGTCCTATATTGTACGTTTCTCCCCAGTGATGAGCTATTTTGGGGCAGTCCTGTATTGTACGTTTCGCCCCAGAGATGAGCTATTTTGGGGCAGTCCCGTATTGTACGTTTCGTTCCAGTGATGAGCTATTTTGGGGCAGTCCTGTATTGTACGTTTCCCCCCAGTGATGAGCTATTTTTGGGCAGTCCTGTATTGTACGTTTCTCCCCAGTGATGAGCTATTTTGGGGCAGTCCCGTATTGTACGTTTCTCCCCAGTGATGAGCTATTTTGGGGCAGTCCTGTATTGTACGTTTCTCACCAGTGATGAGCTATTTTGGGGCAGTCCCGTATTGTACATTTCTCCCTAGTGATGAGCTATTTTGGGGCAGTCCCGTATTGTACGTTTCTCCCCAGTGATGAGCTATTTTGGGGCAGTCCCGTATTGTACGTTTCTCCCCAGTGATGAGCTATTTTTGGGCAGTCCTGTATTGTACGTTTCTCACCAGTGATGAGTTATTTTGGGGCAGTCCCGTATTGTACGTTTCGCCACAGTGATGAGCTATTTTGGGGCAGTCCCGTATTGTACGTTTCGCCACAGTGATGAGCTATTTTGGGGCAGTCCCGTATTGTACGTTTCTCCCCAGTGATGAGCTATTTTGGGGCAGTCCTGTATTGTACGTTTCCCCCCAGTGATAAGCTATTTTGGGGCAGTCCTGTATTGTACGTTTCTCCCCAGTGATGAGTTATTTTGGGGAAGTCCTGTATTGTACGTTTCTCCCCAGTGATAAGTTATTTTGGGGCAGTCCCGTATTGTACATTTCTCCCCAGTGATGAGCTATTTTGGGGCAGTCCCGTATTGTACATTTCTCCCCAGTGATGAGCTATTTTGGGGCAGTCCCGTACTGTACATTTCTCCCCAGTGATGAGCTATTTGGGGGCAGTCCTGTATTGTACATTTCTCCCTAGTGATGAGCTATTTTGGGGCAGTCCCGTATTGTACGTTTCTCCCCAGTGATGAGCTATTTTGGGGCAGTCCCGTATTGTACGTTTCTCCCCAGTGATGAGCTATTTTTGGGCAGTCCTGTATTGTACGTTTCTCCCCAGTGATGAGCTATTTTGGGGCAGTCCTGTATTGTACGTTTCCCCCCAGTGATAAGCTATTTTGGGGCAGTCCTGTATTGTACGTTTCTCCCCAGTGATGAGTTATTTTGGGGAAGTCCTGTATTGTACGTTTCTCCCCAGTGATAAGTTATTTTGGGGCAGTCCTGTATTGTACGTTTCTCCCAGTGATGAGCTATTTTTGGGGCAGTCCCATATTGTACGTTTCTCCCCAGTGATGAGCTATTTTGGGGCAGTCCCGTATTGTACGTTTCTCCCCAGTGATGAGCTATTTTGGGGCAGTCCTGTATTGTATGTTTCTCCCCAGAGATGAGCTATTTTGGGGCAGTCCTGTATTGTACGTTTCTCCCCAGTGATGAGTTATTTTTGGCCAGTCCTGTATTATACGTTTCTCCCCAGTGATGAGTTATTTTTGGCCAGTCCTGTATTATACGTTTCTCCCCAGTGATGAGTTATTTTTGGCCAGTCCTGTATTATACGTTTCGCCCCAGTGATGAGCTATTTTGGGGCAGTCCCGTATTGTACGTTTCTCCCCAGTGATGAGTTATTTTTGGCCAGTCCTGTATTATACGTTTCTCTCCAGTGATGAGTTATTTTTGGCCAGTCCTGTATTATACGTTTCTCCCCAGTGATGAGTTATTTTTGGCCAGTCCTGTATTATACGTTTCGCCCCAGTGATGAGCTATTTTGGGGCAGTCCCGTATTGTACGTTTCTCCCCAGTGATGAGTTATTTTTGGCCAGTCCTGTATTATACGTTTCTCCCCAGTGATGAGTTATTTTTGGCCAGTCCTGTATTATACGTTTCTCCCCAGTGATGAGCTATTTTGGGGCAGTCCCGTATTGTACATTTCTCCCCAGTGATGAGCTATTTTGGGGCAGTCCCGTATTGTACGTTTCTCCCCAGTGATGAGTTATTTTTGGCCAGTCCTGTATTGTACGTTTCTCCCCAGTGATGAGCTATTTTGGGGCAGTCCCGTATTGTACGTTTCTCCCCAGTGATGAGCTATTTTGGGGCAGTCCTGTATTGTACGTTTCTCCCAGTGATGAGCTATTTTGGGGCAGTCCCTTATTGTACGTTTCTCTCCAGTGATGAGCTATTTTGAGGCAGTCCTGTATTGTACGTTTCTCCCCAGTGATGAGCTATTTTGGGGCAGTCCCGTATTGTACATTTCTCCCTAGTGATGAGCTATTTTGGGGCAGTCCCGTATTGTATGTTTCGTCCCAGTGATGAGCTATTTTGGGGCAGTCCCGTATTGTACGTTTCTCCCAAGTGATGAGCTATTTTGGGGCAGTCCCGTATTGTACGTTTCTCCCCAGTGATGAGCTATTTTGGGGCAGTCCCGTATTGTACGTTTCTCCCCAGAGATGAGCTATTTTTGGGCGGTCCCGTATTGTACGTTTCTTCCCAGAGATGAGCTATTTTGGGGCAGTCCCGTATTGTACGTTTCTCCCCAGTGATGAGCTATTTTGGGGCAGTCCCGTATTGTACGTTTCTCCCCAGAGATGAGCTATTTTTGGGCAGTCCTGTATTGTACGTTTCTCCCCAGTGATGAGTTATTTTGGGGCAGTCCCGTATTGTACGTTTCTCCCCAGTGATGAGCTATTTTGGTGCAGTCCCGTATTGTACGTTTCTCCCCAGTGATGAGCTATTTTGGGGCAGTCCCGTATTGTACGCTTCTCCCCAGTGATGAGCTATTTTGGGGCAGTCCTGTATTGTACGTTTCCCCCCCAGTGATGAGTTATTTTGGGGCAGTCCCATATTGTACGTTTCTCCCCAGTGATGAGCTATTTTGGGGAAGTCCTGTATTGTACGTTTCTCCCCAGTGATGAGCTATTTTGGGGCAGGCCTGTATTGTACGCTTCTCCCCAGTGATGAGCTATTTTGGGGCAGTCCCGTATTGTACGTTTCTCCCCAGTGATGAGCTATTTTGGGGCAGTCCCGTATTGTACGTTTCTCCAAAGTGATGAGCTATTTTTGGGCAGTCCTGTATTGTACGTTTCTCCCCAGTGATGAGCTATTTTGGGGCAGTCCCATATTGTACGTTTCTCCCCAGTGATGAGCTATTTTGGGGCAGTCCCATATTGTACGTTTCTCCAAAGTGATGAGCTATTTTTGGGCAGTCCTGTATTGTACGTTTCGTCCCAGTGATGAGCTATTTTGGGGCAGTCCTGTATTGTACGTTTTTCCCCAGTGATGAGCTATTTTGGGGCAGGCCTGTATTGTACGTTTCGTCCCAGTGATGAGCTATTTTGGGGCAGTCCCGTATTGTACGTTTCGTCCCAGTGATGAGCTATTTTGGGGCAGGCCTGTATTGTACGTTTCGCCCCAGTGATGAGCTATTTTGGGGCAGTCCCATATTGTACGTTTCGTCCCAGTGATGAGCTATTTTGGGGCAGTCCTGCATTGTACGTTTCTCCCCAGAGATGAGCTATTTTGGGGCAGTTCTGTATTGTACGTTTCTCCCCAGAGATGAGCTATTTCTGTGCAGTCCTGTATTGTACGTTTCTCCCCAGTGATGAGCTATTTTGGGGCAGTCCCGTATTGTACGTTTTTCCCCAGTGATGAGCTATTTTGGGGCAGTCCCGTATTGTACATTTCTCCCCAGTGATGAGCTATTTTGGGGCAGTCCTGTATTGTATGTTTCTCCCCAGTGATGAGCTATTTTGGGGCAGTACTATATTGTACGTTTCTCCCCAGAGATGAGCTATTTTGGGGCAGTCCCATATTGTACGTTTCTCCCCAGTGATAAGCTATTTTGGGGCAGTCCCATATTGTACGTTTCGCCCCAGTGATGAGCTATTTTGGGGCAGTCCTGTATTGTACGTTTCGCCCCAGTGATGAGCTATTTTGAGGCAGTCCCGTATTGTAAGTTTCTCCCCAGTGATGAGCTATTTTGGGGCAGTCCTGTATTGTACGTTTCTCCCCAGTGATGAGCTATTTTGGGGCAGTCCCGTATTGTACGTTTCTCCCCTGTGATGAGCTATTTTGGGGCAGTCCCGTATTGTACGTTTCTCCCCAGTGATGAGCTATTTTGGGGCAGTCCCGTATTGTACGTTTCTCCCCAGTGATGAGCTATTTTGGGGCAGTCGCGTATTGTATGGTTCTTCCCAGTGATGAACTATTTTGAGGCAGTCCTGTATTGTACGTTTCTCCCCAGTGATGAGCTATTTTGGGGCAGTCCCGTATTGTACGTTTCTCCCCAGAGATTAGCTATTTTGGGGCAGTCCCGTATTGTACGTTTCTCCCCAGTGATGAGCTATTTTGGGGCAGTCCTGTATTGTACGTTTCCCCCCCAGTGATGAGCTATTTTGGGGCAGTCCCTTATTGTACGTTTCTCTCCAGTGATGAGCTATTTTGGGGCAGTCCCGTATTGTACGTTTCACTTCAGTGATGAGCTATTTTGGGGCAGTCCCGTATTGTACGTTTCTCCCCAGTGATGAGCTATTTTGGGGCAGTCCCGTATTGTACGTTTCTCCCCAGTGATGAGCTATTTGGGGGCAGTCCCGTATTGTATGTTTCACTTCAGTGATGAGCTATTTTGGGGCAGTCCCGTATTGTACGTTTCTCCCCAGTGATGAGCTATTTTGGGGCAGTCCCGTATTGTACGTTTCTCCCCAGTGATGAGCTATTTTGGGGCAGTCCTGTATTGTACGTTTCTCCCCAGTGATGAGCTATTTTGGGGCAGTCCTGTATTGTACGTTTCTCCCCAGTGATGAGCTATTTTGGGCAGTCCCGTATTGTACGTTTCTCCCCAGTGATGAGCTATTTTGGGGCAGTCCCATATTGTACGTTTCTCCCCAGTGATGAGTTATTTTGGGGCAGTCCTGTATTGTACGTTTCTCCCCAGTGATGAGCTATTTTGGGGCAGTCCTGTATTGTACGTTTCTCCCCAGAGATGAGCTATTTTGGGGCAGTCCCGTATTGTACGTTTCTCCCCAGAGATTAGCTATTTTGGGACAGTCCTGTATTGTATGTTTCTCCCCAGTGATGAGCTATTTTGGGGCAGGCCTGTATTGTACGTTTCTCCCCAGTGATGAGCTATTTTGGGGCAGTCCCGTATTGTACATTTCTCCCCAGTGATGAGCTATTTTGGGGCAGTCCCGTATTGTACGTTTCTCCCCAGTGATGAGCTATTTTGGGGCAGTCCCGTATTGTACGTTTCTCCCCAGTGATGAGCTATTTTGGGGCAGTCCCGTATTGTACATTTCTCCCCAGAGATTAGCTATTTTGGGGCAGTCCTGTATTGTACGTTTCTTCCCAGTGATGAGCTATTTTGGGGCAGTCCCGTATTGTACGTTTCTCCGCAGTGATGAGCTATTTTGGGGCAGTCCTATATTGTACGTTTCTCCCCAGTGATGAGCTATTTTGGGGCAGTCCTGTATTGTACGTTTCTCCCCAGTGATGAGCTATTTTGGGGCAGTCCCGTATTGTACGTTTCTCCCCAGTGATGAGCTATTTTGGGGCAGTCCTGTATTGTACGTTTCGTCCCAGTGATGAGCTATTTTGGGACAGTCCCGTATTGTACGTTTCTCCCCAGTGATGAGCTATTTTGGGGCAGTCCTGTATTGTACGTTTCTCCCCAGTGATGAGCTATTTTGGGGCAGTCCTGTATTGTACGTTTCTCCCCAGTGATGAGCTATTTTGGGGCAGGCCTGTATTGTACGTTTCTCCCCAGTGATGAGCTATTTTGGGGCAGTCCTGTATTGTACGTTTCTCCCCAGTGATGAGCTATTTTGGGGCAGTCCTGTATTGTACGTTTCGTCCCAGTGATGAGCTATTTTGGGGCAGTCCCGTATTGTACGTTTCTCCCCAGTGATGAGCTATTTTGGGGCAGTCCTGTATTGTATGTTTCTCCCCAGAGATGAGCTATTTTGGGGCAGTCCTGTATTGTACGTTTCTCCCCAGTGATGAGCTATTTTGGGGCAGTCCTGTATTGTACGTTTCTCCCCAGTGATGAGCTATTTTGGGGCAGGCCTGTATTGTACGTTTCTCCCCAGAGATGAGCTATTTTGGGGCAGGCCCGTATTGTACGTTTCTCCCCAGAGATGAGCTATTTTGGGGCAGTCCTGTATTGTACGTTTCTCCCCAGTGATGAGCTATTTTGGGGCAGGCCTGTATTGTACGTTTCTCCCCAGAGATGAGCTATTTTGGGGCAGGCCTGTATTGTACGTTTCTCCCCAGTGATGAGCTATTTTGGGGCAGTCCCGTATTGTACGTTTCTCCCCAGTGATGAGCTATTTTGGGGCAGTCCCGTATTGTACGTTTCTCCCCAGTGATGAGCTATTTTGGGGCAGTCCCGTATTGTTCGTTTCTCCCCAGTGATGAGCTATTTTGGGGCAGTCCTGTATTGTACGTTTCTCCCCAGTGATGAGCTATTTTGGGGCAGTCCTGTATTGTACGTTTCTCCCCAGAGATGAGCTATTTTGGGGCAGTCCTGTATTGTACGTTTCTTCCCAGTGATGAGCTATTTTGGGGCAGTCCCGTATTGTACGTTTCTCCGCAGTGATGAGCTATTTTGGGGCAGTCCTATATTGTACGTTTCTCCGCAGTGATGAGCTATTTTGGGGCAGTCCTATATTGTACGTTTCTCCCCAGTGATAAGCTATTTTGGGGCAGTCCCATATTGTACGTTTCTCCCCAGTGATAAGCTATTTTGGGGCAGTCCTGTATTGTATGTTTCTCCCCAGTGATGAGCTATTTTGGGGCAGTCCCGTATTGTACGTTTCTCCCCAGTGATGAGCTATTTTGGGGCAGTCCTGTATTGTACGTTTCTCCCCAGTGATGAGCTATTTTGGGGCAGTCCCGTATTGTACGTTTCTCCCCAGTGATGAGCTATTTTGGGGCAGTCCCGTATTGTACGTTTCTCCCCAGTGATGAGTTATTTTGGGGCAGTCCTGTATTGTATGTTTCTCCCCAGTGATGAGCTATTTTGGGGCAGTCCCGTATTGTACGTTTCTCCCCAGTGATGAGCTATTTTGGGGCAGTCCTGTATTGTACGTTTCTCCCCAGTGATGAGCTATTTTGGGGCAGTCCCGTATTGTACATTTCTCCCTAGTGATGAGCTATTTTGGGGCAGTCCTATATTGTACGTTTCTCCCCAGTGATGAGCTATTTTGGGGCAGTCCTGTATTGTACGTTTCTCCCCAGTGATGAGCTATTTTGGGGCAGTCCCGTATTGTACGTTTCTCCCAAGTGATGAGCTATTTTGGGGCAGTCCCGTATTGTACGATTCTCCCCAGTGATGAGCTATTTTGGGGCAGTCCCGTATTGTATGTTTCTCCCCAGTGATGAGCTATTTTGGGCATTCCTGTATTGTACGTTTCTCCCCAGTGATGAGCTATTTTGGGGCAGTCCCGTATTGTACGTTTCTCGCCAGTGATGAACTATTTTGGGGCAGTCCCGTATTGTACGTTTCTCCCCAGTGATGAGCTATTTTGGAGCAGTCCTGTATTGTACGTTTCTTCCCAGTGATGAGCTATTTTGGGGCAGTCCTGTATTGTACGTTTCTCCCCAGAGATGAGCTATTTTGGGGCAGTCCTGTATTGTACGTTTCGCCCCAGTGATGAGCTATTTTGGGGCAGTCCTGTATTGTACGTTTCTCCCCTGAGATGAGCTATTTTGGGGCAGTCCTGTATTGTACGTTTCGCCCCAGTGATGAGCTATTTTGGGGGCAGTCCTGTATTGTACATTTCTCCCCAGTGATGAGCTATTTTGGGGCAGTCCTGTATTGTACGTTTCTCCCCAGAGATGAGCTATTTTGGGGCAGTCCTGTATTGTACGTTTCGCCCCAGTGATGAGCTATTTTGGGGCAGTCCTGTATTGTACGTTTCTCCCCAGAGATGAGCTATTTTGGGGCAGTCCTGTATTGTACGTTTCGCCCCAGTGATGAGCTATTTTGGGGCAGTCCTGTATTGTACGTTTCTCCCCAGAGATGAGCTATTTTGGGGCAGTCCTGTATTGTACGTTTCGCCCCAGTGATGAGCTATTTTGGGGCAGTCCTGTATTGTACGTTTCGCCCCAGTGATGAGCTATTTTGGGGCAGTCCTGTATTGTACGTTTCTCCCCAGAGATGAGCTATTTTGGGGCAGTCCTGTATTGTACGTTTCTCCCCAGAGATGAGCTATTTTGGGGCAGTCCTGTATTGTACGTTTCGCCCCAGTGATGAGCTATTTTGGGGCAGTCCTGTATTGTACGTTTCTCCCCAGAGATGAGCTATTTTGGGGCAGTCCTGTATTGTACGTTTCGCCCCAGTGATGAGCTATTTTGGGGCAGTCCCGTATTGTACGTTTCTCCCCAGAGATGAGCTATTTTGGGGCAGTCCTGTATTGTACGTTTCTCCCCAGAGATGAGCTATTTTGGGGCAGTCCTGTATTGTACGTTTCGCCCCAGTGATGAGCTATTTTGGGGGCAGTCCTGTATTGTACATTTCTCCCCAGTGATGAGCTATTTTGGGGCAGTCCTGTATTGTACGTTTCTCCCCAGAGATGAGCTATTTTGGGGCAGTCCTGTATTGTACGTTTCGCCCCAGTGATGAGCTATTTTGGGGCAGTCCCATATTGTACGTTTCTCCCCAGAGATGAGCTATTTTGGAGCAGTCCTGTATTGTACGTTTCTCCCCAGTGATGAGCTATTTTGGGGCATTACCGTATTGTACGTTTCTCCCCAGTGATGAGCTATTTTGGAGCAGTGCTGTATTGTACGTTTCTCCCCAGTGATGAGCTATTTTGGGCAGTCCCGTATTGTACGTTTCTCTCCAGTGATGAGCTATTTTGGGACAGTCCCATATTGTACGTTTCTCCCCAGTGATGAGCTATTTTTGGGCAGTCCCGTATTGTACGTTTCGCCCCAGTGATGAGCTATTTTTGGGCAGTCCCGTATTGTACATTTCTCCCCAGTGATGAGCTATTTTGGGGCAGTCCCGTATTGTACGTTTCTCCCCAGAGATGAGCTATTTTGGGGCAGTCCTGTATTGTACATTTCTCCCCAGTGATGAGCTATTTTGGGGCAGTCCCGTGTTGTACGTTTCTCCCCAGTGATGAGCTATTTTGGGACAGTCCCATATTGTACGTTTCTCCCCAGAGATGAGCTATTTTGGGGCAGTCCCGTATTGTACGTTTCTCCCCAGTGATGAGCTATTTTGGGGCAGTCCCATATTGTACGTTTTTCCCCAGAGATGAGCTATTTTGGGGCAGTCCCGTATTGCACGTTTCTCCCCAGTGATGAGCTATTTTGGGGCAGTCCCATATTGTACGTTTCTCCCCAGTGATGAGCTATTTTGGGGCAGTCCCGTATTGTACTTTTCTCCCCAGAGATGAGCTATTTTGGGGCAGTCCCGTATTGTACGTTTCTCCCCAGAGATGAGCTATTTTGGGACAGTCCCGTATTGTACGTTTCTCCCCAGAGATGAGATATTTTGGGGCAGTCCCGTATTGTACGTTTTTCCCCAGTGATGAGCTATTTTGGGGCAGTTCCGTATTGTACGTTTCTCCCCAGTGATGAGCTATTTTGGGGCAGTCTCGTATTGTACGTTTCGCCCCAGTGATGAGCTATTTGGGGGCAGTCCCGTATTGTACGTTTCTCCCCAGTGATGAGCTATTTTGGGGCAGTCCCGTATTGTACGTTTCTCCCCAGTGATGAGCTATTTTGGGAAAGTCCCGTATTGTTCGTTTCTCCCCAGTGATGAGCTATTTTGGGGCAGTCCTGTATTGTATGTTTCTCCCCAGTGATGAGCTATTTTGGGGCAGTCCTGTATTGTACGTTTCTCCCCAGTGATGAGCTATTTTGGGGCAGTCCTGTATTGTACGTTTCTCCCCAGTGATGAGCTATTTTGGGGCAGTCCTGTATTGTACGTTTCTCCCCAGTGATGAGCTATTTTGGGGCAGTCCCGTATTGTACGTTTCGCCCCAGTGATGAGCTATTTTGGGGCAGTTCCGTATTGTATGTTTCTCCCCAGTGATGAGCTATTTTGGGGCAGTCCCGTATTGTACATTTCTCCCCAGAGATGAGCTATTTTGGGGCAGTCCCGTATTGTACGTTTCTCCCCAGTGATGAGCTATTTTGGGGCAGTCCCGTATTGTACGTTTCTCCCCAGAGATGAGCTATTTTGGGGCAGTCCCGTATTGTACGTTTCTCCCCAGTGATGAGCTATTTTGGGGCAGTCCTGTATTGTACGTTTCCCCCCAGTGATAAGCTATTTTGGGGCAGTCCTGTATTGTATGTTTCTCCCCAGTGATGAGCTATTTTGGGGCAGTCCCGTATTGTATGTTTCTCCCCAGAGATGAGCTATTTTGGGGCAGTCCCGTATTGTACGTTTCTCCCCAGTGATGAGCTATTTTGGGGCAGTCCCGTATTGTATGTTTCTCCCCAGTGATGAGCTATTTTGGGGCAGTCCCGTATTGTATGTTTCTCCCCAGTGATGAGCTATTTTGGGGCAGTCCCGTATTGTACGTTTCTCCCCAGAGATGAGCTATTTTGGGGCAGTCCCGTATTGTACGTTTCTCCCCAGTGATGAGCTATTTTGGGGCAGTCCTGTATTGTACGTTTCTCCCCAGTGATGAGCTATTTTGGGGCAGTCCCGTATTGTACGTTTCTCCCCAGTGATGAGCTATTTTGGGGCAGTCCTGTATTGTACGTTTCGTCCCAGTGATGAGCTATTTTGGGGCAGTCTTGTATTGTACGTTTCTCCCCAGTGATGAGCTATTTTGGGGCTGTCCCGTATTGTACGTTTCGCCCCAGTGATAAGCTATTTTGGGGCAGTCCCGTATTGTACGTTTCTCCCCAGTGATGAGCTATTTTGGGGCAGTCCCGTATTGTACGTTTCTCCCCAGAGATGAGCTATTTTGGGGCAGTCCTGTATTGTACGTTTCCCCCCAGAGATGAGCTATTTTGGGGCAGTCCCATATTGTACGTTTCTCCCCAGAGATGAGCTATTTTGGGGCAGTCCTGTATTGTACGTTTCTCCCCAGAGATGAGCTATTTTGAGGCAGTCCCGTATTGTACGTTTCTCCCCAGAGATGAGCTATTTTGGGGCAGTCCCGTATGGAACGTTACTCCCCAGTGATGAGCTATTTTGGGGCAGTCCTGTATTGTACGTTTCTCCCCAGTGATGAGCTATTTTGGGGCAGTCCCGTATTGTACGTTTCTCCCCAGTGATGAGCTATTTTTGGGCAGTCCCGTATTGTACGTTTCTCCCCAGTGATGAGCTATTTTTGGGCAGTCCCGTATTGTACGTTTCTCCCCAGTGATGAGCTATTTTGGGGCAGTCCCGTATTGTACGTTTCGCCCCAGTGATGAGCTATTTTGGGGCAGTCCCGTATTGTACGTTTCTCCCCAGTGATGAGCTATTTTGGGGCAGTCTTGTATTGTACGTTTCTCCCCAGTGATGAGCTATTTTTGGGCAGTCCCGTATTGTACATTTCTCCCCAGTGATGAGCTATTTTGGGGCAGTCCCATATTGTACGTTTCTCCCCAGAGATGAGCTATTTTGGGGCAGTCCTGTATTGTACGTTTCTCCCCAGTGATGAGCTATTTTGGGGCAGTCTTGTATTGTACGTTTCTCCCCAGTGATGAGCTATTTTGGGGCAGTCCCGTATTGTACGTTTCTCCCCAGAGATGAGTTATTTTTGGGCAGTCCCGTATTGTACATTTCTCCCCAGTGATGAGCTATTTTGGGGCAGTCCTGTATTGTACGTTTCGCCCCAGTGATGAGCTATTTTGGGGCAGTCCTGTATTGTACGTTTCTCCCCAGAGATGAGCTATTTTGGGGCAGTCCTGTATTGTACGTTTCGCCCCAGTGATGAGCTATTTTGGGGCAGTCCTGTATTGTACGTTTCTCCCCAGAGATGAGCTATTTTGGGGCAGTCCTGTATTGTACGTTTCGCCCCAGTGATGAGCTATTTTGGGGCAGTCCTGTATTGTACGTTTCTCCCCAGAGATGAGCTATTTTGGGGCAGTCCTGTATTGTACGTTTCTCCCCAGAGATGAGCTATTTTGGGGCAGTCCTGTATTGTACGTTTCGCCCCAGTGATGAGCTATTTTGGGGGCAGTCCTGTATTGTACATTTCTCCCCAGTGATGAGCTATTTTGGGGCAGTCCTGTATTGTACGTTTCTCCCCAGAGATGAGCTATTTTGGGGCAGTCCTGTATTGTACGTTTCTCCCCAGTGATGAGCTATTTTGGGGCAGTCCCATATTGTACGTTTCTCCCCAGAGATGAGCTATTTTGGAGCAGTCCTGTATTGTACGTTTCTCCCCAGTGATGAGCTATTTTGGGGCATTACCGTATTGTACGTTTCTCCCCAGTGATGAGCTATTTTGGAGCAGTGCTGTATTGTACGTTTCTCCCCAGTGATGAGCTATTTTGGGCAGTCCCGTATTGTACGTTTCTCTCCAGTGATGAGCTATTTTGGGACAGTCCCATATTGTACGTTTCTCCCCAATGATGAGCTATTTTTGGGCAGTCCCGTATTGTACGTTTCGCCCCAGTGATGAGCTATTTTTGGGCAGTCCCGTATTGTACATTTCTCCCCAGTGATGAGCTATTTTGGGGCAGTCCCGTATTGTACGTTTCTCCCCAGAGATGAGCTATTTTGGGGCAGTCCTGTATTGTACATTTCTCCCCAGTGATGAGCTATTTTGGGGCAGTCCCGTGTTGTACGTTTCTCCCCAGTGATGAGCTATTTTGGGACAGTCCCATATTGTACGTTTCTCCCCAGAGATGAGCTATTTTGGGGCAGTCCCGTATTGTACGTTTCTCCCCAGTGATGAGCTATTTTGGGGCAGTCCCATATTGTACGTTTTTCCCCAGAGATGAGCTATTTTGGGGCAGTCCCGTATTGCACGTTTCTCCCCAGTGATGAGCTATTTTGGGGCAGTCCCATATTGTACGTTTTTCCCCAGAGATGAGCTATTTTGGGGCAGTCCCGTATTGTACTTTTCTCCCCAGAGATGAGCTATTTTGGGGCAGTCCCGTATTGTACGTTTCTCCCCAGAGATGAGCTATTTTGGGACAGTCCCGTATTGTACGTTTCTCCCCAGAGATGAGATATTTTGGGGCAGTCCCGTATTGTACGTTTTTCCCCAGTGATGAGCTATTTTGGGGCAGTTCCGTATTGTACGTTTCTCCCCAGTGATGAGCTATTTTGGGGCAGTCTCGTATTGTACGTTTCGCCCCAGTGATGAGCTATTTGGGGGCAGTCCCGTATTGTACGTTTCTCCCCAGTGATGAGCTATTTTGGGGCAGTCCCGTATTGTACGTTTCTCCCCAGTGATGAGCTATTTTGGGGCAGTCCCGTATTGTTCGTTTCTCCCCAGTGATGAGCTATTTTGGGGCAGTCCTGTATTGTATGTTTCTCCCCAGTGATGAGCTATTTTGGGGCAGTCCTGTATTGTACGTTTCTCCCCAGTGATGAGCTATTTTGGGGCAGTCCTGTATTGTACGTTTCTCCCCAGTGATGAGCTATTTTGGGGCAGTCCTGTATTGTACGTTTCTCCCCAGTGATGAGCTATTTTGGGGCAGTCCCGTATTGTACGTTTCGCCCCAGTGATGAGCTATTTTGGGGCAGTTCCGTATTGTATGTTTCTCCCCAGTGATGAGCTATTTTGGGGCAGTCCCGTATTGTACATTTCTCCCCAGAGATGAGCTATTTTGGGGCAGTCCCGTATTGTACGTTTCTCCCCAGTGATGAACTATTTTGGGGCAGTCCCGTATTGTACGTTTCTCCCCAGAGATGAGCTATTTTGGGGCAGTCCCGTATTGTACGTTTCTCCCCAGTGATGAGCTATTTTGGGGCAGTCCTGTATTGTACGTTTCCCCCCAGTGATAAGCTATTTTGGGGCAGTCCTGTATTGTATGTTTCTCCCCAGTGATGAGCTATTTTGGGGCAGTCCCGTATTGTATGTTTCTCCCCAGAGATGAGCTATTTTGGGGCAGTCCCGTATTGTACGTTTCTCCCCAGTGATGAGCTATTTTGGGGCAGTCCCGTATTGTATGTTTCTCCCCAGTGATGAGCTATTTTGGGGCAGTCCCGTATTGTATGTTTCTCCCCAGTGATGAGCTATTTTGGGGCAGTCCCGTATTGTACGTTTCTCCCCAGAGATGAGCTATTTTGGGGCAGTCCCGTATTGTACGTTTCTCCCCAGTGATGAGCTATTTTGGGGCAGTCCTGTATTGTACGTTTCGTCCCAGTGATGAGCTATTTTGGGGCAGTCTTGTATTGTACGTTTCTCCCCAGTGATGAGCTATTTTGGGGCTGTCCCGTATTGTACGTTTCGCCCCAGTGATGAGCTATTTTGGGGCAGTCCCGTATTGTACGTTTCTCCCCAGTGATGAGCTATTTTGGGGCAGTCCCGTATTGTACGTTTCTCCCCAGAGATGAGCTATTTTGGGGCAGTCCTGTATTGTACGTTTCCCCCCAGAGATGAGCTATTTTGGGGCAGTCCCTTATTGTACGTTTCTCCCCAGTGATGAGCTATTTTGGGGCAGTCCTGTATTGTACGTTTCTCCCCAGAGATGAGCTATTTTGAGGCAGTCCCGTATTGTACGTTTCTCCCCAGAGATGAGCTATTTTGGGGCAGTCCCGTATGGAACGTTACTCCCCAGTGATGAGCTATTTTGGGGCAGTCCTGTATTGTACGTTTCTCTCCAGTGATGAGCTATTTTGGGGCAGTCCCGTATTGTACGTTTCTCCCCAGTGATGAGCTATTTTTGGGCAGTCCCGTATTGTACGTTTCTCCCCAGTGATGAGCTATTTTTGGGCAGTCCCGTATTGTACGTTTCTCCCCAGTGATGAGCTATTTTGGGGCAGTCCCGTATTGTACGTTTCTCCCCAGTGATGAGCTATTTTGGGGCAGTCCCGTATTGTACGTTTCTCCCCAGTGATGAGCTATTTTGGGGCAGTCTTGTATTGTACGTTTCTCCCCAGTGATGAGCTATTTTTGGGCAGTCCCGTATTGTACGTTTCTCCCCAGTGATGAGCTATTTTGGGGCAGTCCCATATTGTACGTTTCTCCCCAGAGATGAGCTATTTTGGGGCAGTCCTGTATTGTACGTTTCTCCCCAGTGATGAGCTATTTTGGGGCAGTCCCGTATTGTACGTTTCTCCCCAGTGATGAGCTATTTTGGGGCAGTCCCGTATTGTACGTTTCTCCCCAGAGATGAGTTATTTTTGGGCAGTCCCGTATTGTACATTTCTCCCCAGTGATGAGCTATTTTGGGGCAGTCCTGTATTGTACGTTTCTCCCCAGTGATGAGCTATTTTGGGGCAGTCCTGTATTGTACGTTTCGTCCCAGTGATGAGCTATTTTGGGGCAGTCTTGTATTGTACGTTTCTCCCCAGTGATGAGCTATTTTGGGGCTGTCCCGTATTGTACGTTTCGCCCCAGTGATGAGCTATTTTGGGGCAGTCCCGTATTGTACGTTTCTCCCCAGTGATGAGCTATTTTGGGGCAGTCCTGTATTGTACGTTTCTCCCCAGTGATGAGCTATTTTGGGGCAGTCCCGTATTGTACGTTTCTCCCCAGAGATGAGCTATTTTGGGGCAGTCCCGTATTGTACGTTTCTCCCCAGTGATGAGCTATTTTGGGGCAGTCCTGTATTGTATGTTTCTCCCCAGTGATGAGCTATTTTGGGGCAGTCCCGTATTGTACGTTTCTCCCCAGAGATGAGCTATTTTGGGGCAGTCCTGTATTGTACGTTTCTCCCCAGTGATGAGCTATTTTGGGGCAGTCCTGTATTGTACGTTTCTCCCCAGTGATGAGCTATTTTGGGGCAGTCCTGTATTGTACGTTTCTCCCCAGAGATGAGCTATTTTGGGTCCTGTATTGTATGTTTCTCCCCAGTGATGAGCTATTTTGGGGCAGTCCCGTATTGTACGTTTCTCCCCAGTGATGAGCTATTTTGGGGCAGTCCTGTATTGTACGTTTCTCCCCAGTGATGAGCTATTTTGGGGCAGTCCCGTATTGTACATTTCTCCCTAGTGATGAGCTATTTTGGGGCAGTCCTATATTGTACGTTTCTCCCCAGTGATGAGCTATTTTGGGGCAGTCCTGTATTGTACGTTTCTCCCCAGTGATGAGCTATTTTGGGGCAGTCCCGTAATGTACGTTTCTCCCAAGTGATGAGCTATTTTGGGGCAGTCCCGTATTGTACGATTCTCCCCAGTGATGAGCTATTTTGGGGCAGTCCCGTATTGTATGTTTCTCCCCAGTGATGAGCTATTTTGGGCATTCCTGTATTGTACGTTTCTCCCCAGTGATGAACTATTTTGGGGCAGTCCCGTATTGTACGTTTCTCCCCAGTGATGAGCTATTTTGGAGCAGTCCTGTATTGTACGTTTCTTCCCAGTGATGAGCTATTTTGGAGCAGGCCTGTATTGTACGTTTCTCCCCAGTGATGAGCTATTTTGGAGCAGTCCTGTATTGTACGTTTCTCCCCAGAGATGAGCTATTTTGGGGCAGTCCTGTATTGTACGTTTCGCCCCAGTGATGAGCTATTTTGGGGCAGTCCTGTATTGTACGTTTCTCCCCAGAGATGAGCTATTTTGGGGCAGTCCTGTATTGTACGTTTCGCCCCAGTGATGAGCTATTTTGGGGGCAGTCCTGTATTGTACATTTCTCCCCAGTGATGAGCTATTTTGGGGCAGTCCTGTATTGTACGTTTCTCCCCAGAGATGAGCTATTTTGGGGCAGTCCTGTATTGTACGTTTCGCCCCAGTGATGAGCTATTTTGGGGCAGTCCTGTATTGTACGTTTCTCCCCAGAGATGAGCTATTTTGGGGCAGTCCTGTATTGTACGTTTCGCCCCAGTGATGAGCTATTTTGGGGCAGTCCTGTATTGTACGTTTCTCCCCAGAGATGAGCTATTTTGGGGCAGTCCTGTATTGTACGTTTCGCCCCAGTGATGAGCTATTTTGGGGCAGTCCCGTATTGTACGTTTCTCCCCAGAGATGAGCTATTTTGGGGCAGTCCTGTATTGTACGTTTCGCCCCAGTGATGAGCTATTTTGGGGCAGTCCTGTATTGTACGTTTCTTCCCAGTGATGAGCTATTTTGGGGCAGTCCTGTATTGTACGTTTCTCCCCAGAGATGAGCTATTTTGGGGCAGTCCTGTATTGTACGTTTCGCCCCAGTGATGAGCTATTTTGGGGCAGTCCTGTATTGTACGTTTCTCCCCAGAGATGAGCTATTTTGGGGCAGTCCTGTATTGTACGTTTCGCCCCAGTGATGAGCTATTTTGGGGGCAGTCCTGTATTGTACATTTCTCCCCAGTGATGAGCTATTTTGGGGCAGTCCTGTATTGTACGTTTCTCCCCAGAGATGAGCTATTTTGGGGCAGTCCTGTATTGTACGTTTCGCCCCAGTGATGAGCTATTTTGGGGCAGTCCCATATTGTACGTTTCTCACCAGAGATGAGCTATTTTGGAGCAGTCCTGTATTGTACGTTTCTCCCCAGTGATGAGCTATTTTGGGGCATTACCGTATTGTACGTTTCTCCCCAGTGATGAGCTATTTTGGAGCAGTGCTGTATTGTACGTTTCTCCCCAGTGATGAGCTATTTTGGGCAGTCCCGTATTGTACGTTTCTCTCCAGTGATGAGCTATTTTGGGACAGTCCCATATTGTACGTTTCTCCCCAGTGATGAGCTATTTTTGGGCAGTCCCGTATTGTACGTTTCGCCCCAGTGATGAGCTATTTTTGGGCAGTCCCGTATTGTACATTTCTCCCCAGTGATGAGCTATTTTGGGGCAGTCCCGTATTGTACGTTTCTCCCCAGAGATGAGCTATTTTGGGGCAGTCCTGTATTGTACATTTCTCCCCAGTGATGAGCTATTTTGGGGCAGTCCCGTGTTGTACGTTTCTCCCCAGTGATGAGCTATTTTGGGACAGTCCCATATTGTACGTTTCTCCCCAGAGATGAGCTATTTTGGGGCAGTCCCGTACTGTACGTTTCTCCCCAGTGATGAGCTATTTTGGGGCAGTCCCATATTGTACGTTTTTCCCCAGAGATGAGCTATTTTGGGGCAGTCCCGTATTGTACGTTTCTCCCCAGTGATGAGCTATTTTGGGGCAGTCCCATATTGTACGTTTTTCCCCAGAGATGAGCTATTTTGGGGCAGTCCCGTATTGTACTTTTCTCCCCAGAGATGAGCTATTTTGGGGCAGTCCCGTATTGTACGTTTCTCCCCAGAGATGAGCTATTTTGGGACAGTCCCGTATTGTACGTTTCTCCCCAGAGATGAGATATTTTGGGGCAGTCCCGTATTGTACGTTTTTCCCCAGTGATGAGCTATTTTGGGGCAGTTCCGTATTGTACGTTTCTCCCCAGTGATGAGCTATTTTGGGGCAGTCTCGTATTGTACGTTTCGCCCCAGTGATGAGCTATTTGGGGGCAGTCCCGTATTGTACGTTTCTCCCCAGTGATGAGCTATTTTGGGGCAGTCCCGTATTGTACGTTTCTCCCCAGTGATGAGCTATTTTGGGAAAGTCCCGTATTGTTCGTTTCTCCCCAGTGATGAGCTATTTTGGGGCAGTCCTGCATTGTACGTTTCTCCCCAGTGATGAGCTATTTTGGGGCAGTCCTGTATTGTACGTTTCTCCCCAGTGATGAGCTATTTTGGGGCAGTCCTGTATTGTACGTTTCTCCCCAGTGATGAGCTATTTTGGGGCAGTCCCGTATTGTACGTTTCGCCCCAGTGATGAGCTATTTTGGGGCAGTTCCGTATTGTATGTTTCTCCCCAGTGATGAGCTATTTTGGGGCAGTCCCGTATTGTACATTTCTCCCCAGAGATGAGCTATTTTGGGGCAGTCCCGTATTGTACGTTTCTCCCCAGTGATGAACTATTTTGGGGCAGTCCCGTATTGTACGTTTCTCCCCAGTGATGAGCTATTTTGGGGCAGTCCTGTATTGTACGTTTCTCCCCAGAGATGAGCTATTTTGGGGCAGTCCTGTATTGTACGTTTCTCCCCAGTGATGAGCTATTTTGGGGCAGTCCTGTATTGTACGTTTCGTCCCAGTGATGAGCTATTTTGGGGCAGTCTTGTATTGTACGTTTCTCTCCAGTGATGAGCTATTTTGGGGCTGTCCCGTATTGTACGTTTCTCCCCAGTGATGAGCTATTTTGGGGCAGTCCTGTATTGTACGTTTCTCCCCAGTGATAAGCTATTTTGGGGCAGTCCTGTATTGTATGTTTCTCCCCAGTGATGAGCTATTTTGGGGCAGTCCCGTATTGTATGTTTCTCCCCAGAGATGAGCTATTTTGGGGCAGTCCCGTATTGTACGTTTCTCCCCAGTGATGAGCTATTTTGGGGCAGTCCCGTATTGTATGTTTCTCCCCAGTGATGAGCTATTTTGGGGCAGTCCCGTATTGTATGTTTCTCCCCAGTGATGAGCTATTTTGGGGCAGTCCCGTATTGTACGTTTCTCCCCAGAGATGAGCTATTTTGGGGCAGTCCCGTATTGTACGTTTCTCCCCAGTGATGAGCTATTTTGGGGCAGTCCTGTATTGTACGTTTCTCCCCAGTGATGAGCTATTTTGGGGCAGTCCCGTATTGTACGTTTCTCCCCAGTGATGAGCTATTTTGGGGCAGTCCTGTATTGTACGTTTCGCCCCAGTGATGAGCTATTTTGGGGCAGTCTTGTATTGTACGTTTCTCCCCAGTGATGAGCTATTTTGGGGCTGTCCCGTATTGTACGTTTCGCCCCAGTGATGAGCTATTTTGGGGCAGTCCCGTATTGTACGTTTCTCCCCAGTGATGAGCTATTTTGGGGCAGTCCCGTATTGTACGTTTCTCCCCAGAGATGAGCTATTTTGGGGCAGTCCTGTATTGTACGTTTCCCCCCAGAGATGAGCTATTTTGGGGCAGTCCCATATTGTACGTTTCTCCCCAGTGATGAGCTATTTTGGGGCAGTCCTGTATTGTACGTTTCTCCCCAGAGATGAGCTATTTTGAGGCAGTCCCGTATTGTACGTTTCTCCCCAGAGATGAGCTATTTTGGGGCAGTCCCGTATGGAACGTTACTCCCCAGTGATGAGCTATTTTGGGGCAGTCCTGTATTGTACGTTTCTCTCCAGTGATGAGCTATTTTGGGGCAGTCCCGTATTGTACGTTTCTCCCCAGTGATGAGCTATTTTTGGGCAGTCCCGTATTGTACGTTTCTCCCCAGTGATGAGCTATTTTTGGGCAGTCCCGTATTGTACGTTTCTCCCCAGTGATGAGCTATTTTGGGGCAGTCCCGTATTGTACGTTTCGCCCCAGTGATGAGCTATTTTGGGGCAGTCCCGTATTGTACGTTTCTCCCCAGTGATGAGCTATTTTGGGGCAGTCTTGTATTGTACGTTTCTCCCCAGTGATGAGCTATTTTTGGGCAGTCCCGTATTGTACATTTCTCCCCAGTGATGAGCTATTTTGGGGCAGTCCCATATTGTACGTTTCTCCCCAGAGATGAGCTATTTTGGGGCAGTCCTGTATTGTACGTTTCTCCCCAGTGATGAGCTATTTTGGGGCAGTCTTGTATTGTACGTTTCTCCCCAGTGATGAGCTATTTTGGGGCAGTCCCGTATTGTACGTTTCTCCCCAGAGATGAGTTATTTTTGGGCAGTCCCGTATTGTACATTTCTCCCCAGTGATGAGCTATTTTGGGGCAGTCCTGTATTGTACGTTTCGCCCCAGTGATGAGCTATTTTGGGGCAGTCCTGTATTGTACGTTTCGTCCCAGTGATGAGCTATTTTGGGGCAGTCTTGTATTGTACGTTTCTCCCCAGTGATGAGCTATTTTGGGGCTGTCCCGTATTGTACGTTTCGCCCCAGTGATGAGCTATTTTGGGGCAGTCCCGTATTGTACGTTTCTCCCCAGTGATGAGCTATTTTGGGGCAGTCCTGTATTGTACGTTTCTCCCCAGTGATGAGCTATTTTGGGGCAGTCCCGTATTGTACGTTTCTCCCCAGAGATGAGCTATTTTGGGGCAGTCCCGTATTGTACGTTTCTCCCCAGTGATGAGCTATTTTGGGGCAGTCCTGTATTGTATGTTTCTCCCCAGTGATGAGCTATTTTGGGGCAGTCCCGTATTGTACGTTTCTCCCCAGAGATGAGCTATTTTGGGGCAGTCCTGTATTGTACGTTTCTCCCCAGTGATGAGCTATTTTGGGGCAGTCCTGTATTGTACGTTTCTCCCCAGTGATGAGCTATTTTGGGGCAGTCCTGTATTGTACGTTTCTCCCCAGAGATGAGCTATTTTGGGGCAGTCCTGTATTGTACGTTTCTCCCCAGAGATGAGCTATTTTGAGGCAGTCCCGTATTGTACGTTTCTCCCCAGTGATGAGCTATTTTGGGGCAGTCCCGTATTGTACGTTTCTCCCCAGAGATGAGCTATTTTGGGGCAGTCCTGTATTGTACGTTTCTCCTCAGAGATGAGCTATTTTGGGGCAGTCCCGTATTGTACGTTTCTCCCCAGTGATGAGCTATTTTGGGGCAGTCCTGTATTGTATGTTTCTCCCCAGTGATGAGCTATTTTGGGGCAGTCCTGTATTGTACGTTTCTCCCCAGTGATGAGCTATTTTGGGGCAGTCCCGTATTGTATGTTTCTCCCCAGAGATGAGCTATTTTGGGGCAGTCCCGTATTGTACGTTTCTCCCCAGTGATAAGCTATTTTGGGGCAGTCCTGTATTGTACGTTTCTCCCTAGTGATGAGCTATTTTGGGGCAGTCCTATATTGTATGTTTCTCCCCAGTGATAAGCTATTTTGGGGCAGTCCTGTATTGTACGTTTCTCCCCAGTGATGAACTATTTTGGGGCAGTCCTGTATTGTACGTTTCTCCCCAGTGATGAGCTATTTTGGGGCAGTCCTGTATTGTACGTTTCTCCCCAGTGATAAGCTATTTTGGGGCAGTCCCGTATTGTACGTTTCTCCCCAGTGATGAGCTATTTTGGGGCAGTCCTGTATTGTACGTTTCTCCCCAGTGATGAGCTATTTCTGGGCAGTCCCGTATTGTACGTTTCTCCCCAGTGATGAGCTATTTCTGGGCAGTCCCGTATTGTACGTTTCTCCCCAGAGATTAGCTATTTTGGGGCAGTCCCGTATTGTACGTTTCTCCCCAGTGATGAGCTATTTTGGGGCAGTCCCGTATTGTACGTTTCTCCCCAGTGATGAGCTATTTTGGGGCAGTCCCGTATTGTACGTTTCTCCCCAGTGATGAGCTATTTTGGGGCAGTCCCGTATTGTACGTTTCTCCCCAGTGATGAGTTATTTTGGTGCAGTCCCGTATTGTACGTTTCTCCCCAGTGATGAGCTATTTTGGGGCAGTCCCATATTGTACGTTTCTCCCCAGTGATGAGCTATTTTGGGGCAGTCCTATATTGTACGTTTCGCCCCAGTGATGAGCTATTTTGGGGCAGTCCTGTATTGTACGTTTCTCCCCAGTGATGAGCTATTTTGGGGCAGTCTCGTATTGTACGTTTCTCCCCAGTGATGAGCTATTTTGGGGCAGTCTCGTATTGTACGTTTCTCCCCAGTGATGAGCTATTTGGGGGCAGTCCTGTATTGTACGTTTCTCCCCAGTGATGAGCTATTTTGGGGCAGTCCCATATTGTACGTTTCTCCCCAGTGATGAGCTATTTGGGGGCAGTCCTGTATTGTACGTTTCTCCCCAGTGATGAGCTATTTTGGGGCAGTCCCGTATTGTACGTTTCTCCCCAGTGATGAGCTATTTTGGGGCAGTCTCGTATTGTACGTTTCTCCCCAGTGATGAGCTATTTGGGGGCAGTCCTGTATTGTACGTTTCTCCCCAGTGATGAGCTATTTTGGGGCAGGCCTGTATTGTACGTTTCTCCCCAGTGATGAGCTATTTTGGGGCAGTCCCGTATTGTATGTTTCTCCCCAGTGATGAGCTATTTTGGGGCAGTCCTGTATTGTACGTTTCTCCCCAGTGATGAGCTATTTTGGGGCAGTCCCGTATTGTACGTTTCTCCCCAGTGATGAGCTATTTTGGGGCAGTCCCGTATTGTACGTTTCTCTCCAGTGATGAGCTATTTTGGGGCAGTCCTGTATTGTACGTTTCTCTCCAGTGATGAGCTATTTTGGGGCAGCCCTGTATTGTACGTTTCTCTCCAGTGATGAGCTATTTTGGGGCAGTCCTGTATTGTACATTTCTCCCCAGTGATGAGATATTTTGGGGCAGTCCTGTATTGTTCGTTTCTCCCCAGTGATGAGCTATTTTGGGGCAGTCCTATATTGTACGTTTCTCCCCAGTGATGAGCTATTTTGGGGCAGTCCTGTATTGTATGTTTCTCTCCAGTGATGAGCTATTTTGGGGCAGCCCTGTATTGTACGTTTCTCCCCAGTGATGAGCTATTTTGGGGCAGTCTCGTATTGTATGTTTCTCCCCAGAGATGAGCTATTTTTGGGCAGTCCTGTATTGTACGTTTCTCCCCAGAGATGAGCTATTTTGGGGCAGTCCCGTATTGTACATTTCTCCCCAGTGATGAGCTATTTTGGGGCAGTCCCGTATTGTACGTTTCTCCCCAGAGATGAGCTATTTTGGGGCAGTCCTGTATTGTACGTTTCTCCCCAGTGATGAGTTATTTTGGGGCAGTCCCGTATTGTACGTTTCTCCCCAGTGATGAGCTATTTTGGGGCAGTCCCGTATTGTACGTTTCTCTCCAGTGATGAGCTATTTTGGGGCAGTCCTGTATTGTACGTTTCTCCCCAGTGATGAGCTATTTTGGGACAGTCCTGTATTGTACGTTTCTCCCCAGTGATGAGCTATTTTGGGGCAGTCCTGTATTATACGTTTCTCCCCAGTGATGAGCTATTTTGGGGCAGTCCCGTATTGTACGTTTCTCCCCAGAGATGAGCTATTTTGGGGCAGTCCCGTATTGTACGTTTCTCCCCAGTGATGAGCTATTTTGGGGCAGTCCCGTATTGTACGTTTCTCCCCAGAGATGAGCTATTTTGGGGCAGTCCCGTATTGTACGTTTCGCCCCAGTGATGAGCTATTTTGGTGCAGTCCCGTATTGTACGTTTCTCCCAGTGATGAGCTATTTTGGAGCAGTCCCGTATTGTACGTTTCCCCCCCAGTGATGAGCTATTTTGGGGCAGTCCCGTATTGTACGTTTCTCCCCAGAGATGAGCTATTTTGGGGCAGTCCTGTATTGTACGTTTCTCCCCAGTGATGAGCTATTTTGGGGCAGTCCCGTATTGTACGTTTCTCCCCAGTGATGAGCTATTTTGGGGCAGTCCCGTATTGTACGTTTCTCTCCAGTGATGAACTATTTTGGGGCAGTCCCGTATTGTACGTTTCTCCCCAGTGATGAGCTATTTTGGGGCAGTCCCGTATTGTACGTTTCTCCCCAGTGATGAGCTATTTTGGGGCAGTCCCGTATTGTACGTTTCTCTCCAGTGATGAACTATTTTGGGGCAGTCCCGTATTGTACGTTTCTCTCCAGTGATGAGCTATTTTGGGGCAGTCCCGTATTGTACTTTTCTCCCCAGTGATGAGCCATTATTTCTCCCATGCTACCTTGTATGTTACCTTATCTGTTATTCTCTGATCAATTAAATAGTTATATAAGGTAGAGATATTTTCCATTAGTATTATGCAGGCAGCATTTCTCACATGAGGATTTCCTAGGGGGGGTTATTAATCTTCATAAAAGAAGACATTTTAGTGTGTATGGACGCCAATCTAAGCCACTCTCTCTGTGGTAGAAGATATTGTTCAGTTTGGATTTCTTATCAGGATGTCGGCTGCTATGTGTAAGTTTCTATGAATCCACCATGAAATTTGTCAGCTGATTTCCCCCACAGGATCTTTTAAGGGGAGCCACAAAGGGGTCAGCCATGAACCTGCTTTTAGTAAGAGTGTGCGCTTGTTAGTTTGTTTTCAGATACTAATGGAGTGTAAAATGCTTTGGGGGAAGTCACCTAGTCTGATTTTATTTTTTATGCATATCCAAGGCATGTCGTGCATTATAAGATTGTGCTCTTTGAGTGGGTTCCTTTGTATATAGACCCAACATGGAGGCATTTCCTTAATGAACCATTTGGACCATAGTGCTAAACGAGATGCTTTATAGTCGGTGAGCAAGCAAGGAGTAGCCAAACGGTCCATCTTTTTTGAGGCAATCATGGATGATCTTTTTACCCGTGGTTCACCCTTGGATTGCTCTCTGTAGTTTCAGGACCTCGGCCGTATGAATTGCTATGTCGACTGTTCTGAAAAGGTACCTTAACTTAAGTAAAGTGTTCATCTTTACCGCATTGATTTTCCAGGTGATCGAATGAGCGGACCAACTATTTAGGTCTTTAAAGAGAGCTTTGAGAATATTTGGGTAATTAACCCCATAAATAGTGATGTCGCGAACATAACATTTTCAATTCGCGAACCGCGGACGCAAATTTTATCAAATGTTCGCGAACGGCCGAACCGGGCGAACCGCCATAGACTTCAATGGGCAGGCCATTTTGCAAAACCCACAGGGACTCTTTCTTGCCACAATAGTGATGGGAAAGTTGTTTCAAGGGGACTAACACCTGGACTGTGGCATGCCGGAGGGGGATCCATGGCAAAACACCCACGGAAAATTACATAGTTGATGCAGAGTCTGGTTTTAAGCCATAAAGGGCATAAATTACCTAACATTCCTAAATTGTTTGGAATACCATGCTTTAAAATATCAGGTATGATGTTGTATCGATCAGGTAGTGTAAGGGTTACACACGCTTCACAGTAACAGACCAATCTCCCCGTTTAATGCACCGCAAACAACCGCAAACAGTCCCTTTGTACAACCGCAAACTCCCCATTTGCACAAGGTTAGAGGGAGATGGAAAAAGATGCTTGGTCGGACCTCCTACTTCGAATTTGGGGCACTGCACGTGCAATGTAATGTGCCACCATATAGGAGTGGTGTATTAAGTTGTACTATTTATTCCTTTCAGTTTGATACCTGTTACGTCACCTATCAGGGGACGTGTATATGGCTTGGATTTTTGGAAGCGGGAGATGGAAAAAGATGCTTGGTCGTCCTCCCACTTCAAATTTGGGGCACTGCGCGTGCAATCTAAGGTGACACCAGATAGGAGTGTCACTGTGCACTGGCAAAAGTTGGCAGAGTAGGCGCTGTAGGCCTCACACATACGCCTGTAGGCAGGCAACTGATATTCAATCGATTACAGTCAAAAAAGTGTTGTTTATGACACTGTACACTACGGTTGCACCAGATATGACGTATCACTGTGCACTTGCAAAAGTTGGCAGAGTAGATGCAATAGGCTTCACACACACGCCTGTAGGCAGGCAATTGCTATTCAATCTATTACAGTCAAAAAAGTGTTTTATTTCACTGAGCAGAATATTAGCTGTGAGCCTGACACAGGCAGGCAACTGAAATTAGATTACAGGAAAAAAATGGTTGTTTTCAATGTATGGTACACCACCAGGTATGAGTAGTGAAAATAAGCACAATATAAGCTGTTAGGTGTTGGCCTGTCACACACACACGCTGGCAGGCAGACATATGCAATTAGATTACACAGAAAAAAATAATAAAATAAAATAAATGATGTTCTAGCCCTAAAAATGGCTTTTTGGGTTGCTGTCCTTGCAGCAGATATCAGATGAGTCCTTCAGGTCTGTAGTGGAAGCTAAATACACAGCCTGGCTATCTATTTCCCTATTAAATCTCCAGCAGCTACACTATCTGTCCTCTCACAACGAATGCAGCTTCAGAATGATTCTAAAATGTATGCTGTCCTTCAGATGGAAGGCTCTGGAAGGGAGTGTATGCTGCTGATTGGCTGGAATGTGTCTGCTGACTGTGAGGTGCAGGGTCAAAGTTTCCTTAATGATAAAGAATAGGGGGCGGACCGAAAAGTACATGTGTCCGCCGTCCGATGTGAGCGCGAAAGAGCCAAAATCGCCGCGAATAGTCCGCGGGCGAACTGTTCGCGACATCTCTACCCATAAATTAAGTTAGTCTGCTTCGGGATCTTAATGCCCAGGTATCTGATAAATTGCGGAGACCATGTAAAAGAAAAGTTCAAAGCCAACAGAGAGATATTAAGAGCTTCACTTTTATTTGCTTTTACTTTAAACCCTGATATATTACCAGAGGGCTTTTAGCAAGTTAGGGAGACTAATTAGTGGTTTTGAAATTATTATCAATATATCGTCAGCGAACAAACTCCATTTATATTCCTTCTCAGATATTTGGATGCCATTGATGTTTGGGCAATCCCTGATAATTACGACCAATGGTTTTATGCATAAAGTGAAAATATTAAATAGACGAGATCTAAAACCTTGGTAGGAGACATAAGCCGTGGACCAGAATAAATTGCCATATTACATTTTACAAAGTTATCATTTAGCGCAAATTTGCTAAGACGCAACATCTATAAGATTAAAAATAGGCTGAGTGTTATTAGGGGCTTCCCTTCCTGGGATAATGCCAACCTGATCTTGGTTACTCATATATGGGAGCAATTGTGTTATCCTGTTTGCTAATAGTTTATTATAGCATTTGATATCACTATTAATAAAGGAGATAGGTCTGTAGCTCTGGCATTGGGATGGCTCCTTCCCTTCTTTGTGTAATATAATAATTTTAGTTTCCAGGAATTTTGTTTTTATTGTTTTACCATTCAGGAAATCATTAAATAGTGATTTAAGGTGAGGTATGAGAATGTCACAGAATTGTATATAATAGTGATTCGTTAAGCCATCTGGGCCAAGGTGGATTTAATTGCTATTGTCATTTCTTCTTCCGTAATGGGGGTGCTGAAGCAATTTAATAACCCTTTTTCCAATTGGGGGCCTAGATAGGAATCTATTAATCTGTGGTCTATGTCCAGCTGAGCCAGAATGCGGCTTCTCTGAGTAGAGCTCGCCAAAAGTTTCCGTTATACCATTAATATTATTATTATTACTAGAAACTTGCCTGCCAAACAATGACGGCAATTAAATATGTATGTTTTGAATTCTGTTTTGCATGTAATATGCGTAGTTGAGACTTGTAACCTTTTTCTTATCTATAAAGAAGCACAATTATTATATTAAACATGTTTATTTTTTTAACATGCAACTTGTAGGTGACCAACTGTTAAATGATCTTTTTTTAAGAGTAGTAACATTTTAATATAAGAACAGGTCAACATTGTATTAATGAGAATTGTAAACATGACTTACAGCCTTATTAAATTGTGATTCTGTAAATTTAAAAGCGCTCTATTTAAGTACACAGCATATTTTTTTTACAGAAGTTTTTAGTTAGTGAAGACCTTGCTTTTGGATAGAAGTTCACTAACTAAAAACTTCTGTAACAAAAATATGCTGTGTACTTAAATAGAGCGCTTTTAAATTTACCGAATCACAATTTAATAAGGCTGATAATGTTTTGTAACATGCAACTTGTAGATTAACAACTGGTAAACTAAATATGTATTGAATCCAGAGGAAGGCAAACAGTACCCCCCCCCCCCCCCTCCGAAACTTAGCCAATTGTATCAAAGGGTGGGGGGGGGGGGGGTGAAAGAATTCCTTCCTTACCCCATTAACTGGCGATCAGATTACTTCCTGGATTAATATTTTGCATTAAATGATACATTTAAATTGTATAACAAAAGCTCATCCACCTCTTAACATGAACTTTGAAATATATGCAATGAAACAACTTTGCACACTTTTTTCCAAAAATAGTAACATTATAAACAGTAACAGTTTTGTGGGGCTAATCATGCTAAAAGGTTACTTCCATAAAATTAGAATATGTTATTTTGTCGTTGTTGATTTTTGATGGTTGACATTTTGTTGTTATTGTTGTAATTTGTGAAAATGGCACATAGAGTTTCCTATGTGAAATAGTGGTTCTGTAAAAAGAGAACGCCGGACATCAAAGTTCGTCCACGGGGTGTAACCACTGTTCTCTATGGTTTTTACCATTTTATAGAGTTTCTTATGGAAATAGTGGTGCTCTAAAAAGAGTCTGAGTGACATAAAATGTCATCCTGGAAAGCAAACCACTGTTCTCTATATATTTTTTTTGTTGCTGTTGTACATTTGTTCTTGAGATGAAAGTATTGTTGGAAAATGGCACATAGAGTTTCCTATGTGAAATAGCCATCCCCGTAAAAGTGTCCCAGAGATATCTATTTTTTTCCTGGAAGTAAAACCACTGTTTTTTGCCATTTTATAGTTTCTTATTGAAATAGTGGTCCTCTAAAAAGAGCCAGAGTGACTTAAAAGTTCGTACTCGAAATGAAACCACTGTGCTCTATTTTTGTTTTGTTTTTTTGTCTAAAATTGTCATTGAGGTGTTTTTTTTGTTTTGTTCTGTGACATGTCTTGTATTGTTATATTTTGTGGAATTAAAGTTATAGTACCTCATAGTAGACAATGTTTTTTTGTAAAAATGCAGCAGTCATCTAATAAATCACCTTGACTTTGGTTGTTTTCAATGTAAGCTTTAATAGCCTCTGGATTCTTGCATTTTGAGAATGCAACATACAGCTGGCCATGTGCAAATACTGGTTCTTCTAAAAAGATACCCACAGATTTGAAAGTTTGTCCTTGTGATTTATTAATGGTCATGGCAAATGCCATGATGATGGGAAATTGTCTCCTTTGAAGTACAAGAGGCTACTTTCACTTGGTGCCAAATCTATTCTTGGTATGAAAACTCTCTCTCCTTTATGGGTACCAGTTAGAATTTCAGCATGTATAAAATGGTCCTTTAATTCTTGAACAATTAATCTGTTTACCGTTACATAGGCCTTTTTTTGGGTTAATATTTCGCAGTAACATGACAATTGCACCTTTCTTTAGCTGCAAAATATGTGGTGGCATTCCAGAGTTAATGAGTTAATGAATTCAGTTGAAAAGTTTGTCTGACTTTCTTTGTCATCACCAAGTACAGAATCAGCACTGTGATAATTTTTTTGTGTTGCATTTTTTTTTTTTTTATATTTTATTATTGAGGAGTAATGCATCCTTATTTTTGCATGTTACTATTACTTTGTTGGCAAGCTCTGCATAGTCCTCGTTATTTATTGTATTTTGGAATATAGCTGATATGAGGTCCTGTTTGCAAATCATATGAGCTGGGATGTGCACGGTATCATCAGGTAAATTTTGTATTCACTCTGTTTTTCCTTCTCCAATTTTAATGAGCCAATCATTGAATTCATTTTCTCCTTCTGATCTTACATTTTGTTGTAATTGAAGATGGGTAAATAGTTTCCATAGTGTACTTGACTTTATACATGTTTCGACAATGTCGGTTCGATTTCCATGTACGACGACAGGTAATGTTTGTCTAAAATCTCCACCTAACAACATTATCTTTCCACCAAATGGCAAATTATTATTTATGACTTCACGTAGCAAACGGTCAATACATTGTAGGGCATAGCATGACATCATTGTAGCTTCATCTATTATAATGAATTTACTTTTTTTCTTTTTTGGGGGCTTGTAATGATGTCAATCGAATATCCGACACTGATGTTTCCAAAACTGGCAGTTTAAATCCACTATGCATAGTTCTTCCACCTTCTAACAAAAGTGTTGCAAATGGCAGTGCTATTTGACCTTGTGCTCGAAAAAAGATAGAAATAATGCTCTTTGAGCATGTCATCATCTAGGGCATTTTTGATTGCATTAAATGCTTGAAATTGTAATGTATTTAAAGTTGCAAGTCTTTCTTCTGTTCTTTCTCTTTGCAGCTGAGTGTCATAGTCTTCAAAGTTTATGCCATCTATGAGACCTGGATCTGGCAGATTAAAAGATTAAACATTTGTCCCACAAAGCTAATGCATTTGGAGCATTTGAGAAGATACAAATTAATGCAAATTGTTCCCTCATCTGCCGTGGCATTTGACATAGTGCTGCTTCTTCTAGACATCTTTCCCATTCTGTATCATCCGCTAGGAAGTTTCTGTGTCGCGCAGCTAAATTAAATGATTCGTAAACTATGTCATTAACAGTTCTTAACTGTTCAAAACTTTGTGCACAAGGAACTTTTAGAAGTAGTAATCGTAAGCAGAAACGTTCAAGGTCTCTTGGACTTACAGTGTAAATTCTTGGGATTATTTTATTTCCACAACTTTTTCGTTTTCGCCATAATCCATTAACGAAAGCATAATGGTATGGAATGTCAATATATAACAATTCCCTTGCCTCTAAGTCAGTACAATTTAATTGAAACCATGCAGTTAGTGTAGTTTGGCGATGCTCACTTTGTGCCAAAGAATTTGTTTAATTTCCAACATGGAAATACACTAACAGCCTTATTAAATTGCGATTCAGTAAATTTAAAAGGGCTCTATTTAAGCACACAGCATACCTTTTTACAGAAGTTTTTAGTTAGTGAACTTCTACCCAAAAGCAAGGTCTTCACTAACTAAAAACTTCTGTAACAAAAATATGCTTTGTGCTTAAATAAAGCCCTTTTAAATGTATTGAATGTAATAATGCTGTAAATGTCTTTGTGGCAAATGTACAGCTAATCCATATACTGCATGTGTTTAGAAGACCCCACCTTGCTTCTGCCGCACTTACATAGCGAGCATCTACATGAGATGCAAGTTTATCATGTACTAACTCACTTTGTTCGTTATTTTCAACACTTTTGACCACTACAGTAGCTGCATCATAGCCTTTGTAAATATATTTGTAGTTATATTTAATGGATTTTATAGAAATGCAAGCTTCCACATTAATTTGTGCATTATACTTCATGAGTAAATGTGGATTGTATGGTACCACGTATAATGGCATTTTGCCCTTCTTTTCTTCTATATAATGGATAGCCATCACAATTAGCATAAGTTTTGTCTCTATAATCTTTTGGAAATGATTTAGTACATTTCTTATTTTCCATACAAGGGGACTATGGATTAATATCTCCACACGCTCCATGAATTACACAATGAGTTACAATCTCATATAGTCTACCATGTATTTCTGGATCTGGTAGTTCAGCAATAATTACTGAATCCACTTTGTCACCAGTATCCAATTTATCTTTCTCTTGAAGGATTATAAGAATTTGTGCATGTGGAAGTCCTCTTTTTTGAAATTCTATGGTATAAACATAAGCCAGACATTTGCCAAATAACTGAGTTATGGTTATGTCACGTATTAATTCAGTTTATTTGAGTTTAAAGACTCTTGCCACTAAATCTGGTCTATCAGAATCAGTTTGTCCAATTAGCAAATTGTGTGTAATCTCTGGCCGTTGTGGATTACATGTGAATGTAATAAATAAATCTGGTTTTCCAAATGTAGTTAATAGCCATGGCATCATTGTATCTTTCTTGCATATTGTGAGGAGATCCTTGGAAAGAAGATGGTAAAAGGATGGCTTTACCAGCTGGCAGCTCTCTGGTTGTAGCAACCTCAGCGACATAATCCATTAATCCACAATACTGTTCTGCACGTAGTTTATCTTGTTGATATTTGATGAAGTTTACATTTTTTGCCTCAACTTGCAAAAATGAATCAATGATCCATTGTTGTGTCAGTTTTCCACAACATAAAATGGGATTGAATGTATTTCGAATGGCAATTTGAGCCACTTTAAATTCAAGCATGGAAATATTATTTCTCACATGTACTTTTGAATTTGGGTAACTCTGAAGGGTTAATTTTGGTTGCCAACCTGCTTCCCCATGTGGAAAAAATATGGGATATGTCATTGGATCCAAATTAGTACTTAAGATACTTATATTAATGAAAGGTTGCTCCTCATTTCTGGGATATATTCTAATATCTCTCTGAAATGGTGGTTCTCCTTCGTCCTTTTGAAGACCATTGCCACCTCATTTGATGTTGGCAAGTTATAACGGCGTTTATCAGTATGTCTGTCTCTTTTAAGCACCATATTGACCTTTGGGATTGGCAATTGATGTATTTCTGCATGAATTTGTTGTTCCTTTTCTACTTCTGCCAATTTTTTATAGGCTTGAGAGTATGGGTTTTGAGCCATAATTTTATCAAGCTCTATAAAAACAATGGATAAGCATTTTTTATTTTCTTGAAGCTGCATACGTTGTTCAACAGCTTCCATTGTATCTAGGACATATAGTTGAGCACATTTTCTTTGCTCTCCTTCCTCTGGATGTAAATGAGAAGTACGATGGTAAACTTGTCCTTGTACTTTAAAACAGTAAGGACCATGTCCTGGTACATTAGCAGCTAATGTTGCCCCCATAGATGCAAAGGATATGGCACTATTATAGGATCTTATGTTTGTTTTGAAATTTTGGTAGTTGGGGAAAGTAGGTTCAGTCATAATGTTTTGTAAATATGTTGGGAATTGTTGTCTTTCTGGAAGTCTTACCTTGCCTTTTTGACAGCAACTAACAAACTCTCCATCTCTGGGTCTTTCCTGTTTGAAATGATAAGCCCCACAAAACTGACAGACAATATTCATATCACCACAATTATGAACCTCCATTGGTAAAGATTTAAGTAAAGGACAATTGTGAGAAGATATATCAATATGAGTCTCTAAATCATCATTATAAATCTTATCTGATTGTTCAGCAACACTCTAAATGCTTTTGTTTTTTAGTTGCCTTCTTAGGGGTGGATGTTAGTTTGCAAGTCTTTCGCATTCTTTTTGTCGTCTAATTTCCTTCAGCTCGGGCGTCTGATGCTCTGCCCATGTTTTTTGACGTTCTCTAGTTTGACGTATTTTCTTTTCCTGCTTCTTGCCATATTAATCTGTAAATAAAAATATTATATTAGTATTTGTTATCCTTATTTTATTTATTTTTTTGAACTGCATATTTTTTTTTCTACTATCCTGTTTTGTGTGCAGCACTGTTTTCATTATGAGGTTAGCTTTATGAGGTTGGAGTTAGCAAATTCGGGCTTCATTCAATATCAGTTTTTGCAATTGAATAAGGATCTATATAAGCAGCGAGTATATATTTGTTCTTTTAGTTTTTAGCTAGTGAAGACCTTACTTTTGGATCAAAGTTCAGAAATTACAAAGTTCTGTAAAATAAATATGCTATGTGCTTATATAAATCTCTATTCAGTTGGGTGAATTGCAATTGAATGAGACCCTTAGTTAGGTTGCAGTGTATTTTGTGAAAGTGGCGCATGAAAGATGATAGTCCCTTCTATTTTCCATGTTTTTTATATACATTTTTGTGCGCTACTGTTGTCTAACTTGTTTAGGGTATGGAGTTGGGCTTAAACGTTTGTGCAGGAAAAAGCGTATATATCTTTAAATTGTGTATATGTTAACATAATTTTGTTTTTGTATTTTGTGTGCAACATTATTGGCATTAGGGTCTTTTGTTTTTGTTGTTGCTCTCCTGTTTTGCATGTGGCAAAGTTGTTATTAGTGTTTTCCGGTTATGGGGTTACACTTATATTGTTAGGTTGCTGTACGTTTCCACAAAGTCAGACAAAAAACTGGATAGGTCCTTCTATTTTATTTGTGTAAATAGCAGTATTTTATTTGTAGTTTACCATGTAATACTGTACCTCTTTGCTTGAAATCTGTTGTGTGGAAATTGCTGTAGCGATGCAGAGAGTCTTCAGGCAGTGTCTGTTGAGACTGAAAGAGAGAGATGCAAATGTTGCATTAAAATGTAGGTAATTCATTTTTTGTACTAAGAACATGTAAAACAGGATCTATATTTTGATTTTGTATGTATTCAGAGAGTTTTAGGTTATGACGTTAGGCTTAGAGAGGGGTGCATATTTAAGAGGATAGCTGGTTGCATGTGTTATGTTTTAAGAATATTTGTTGTACTATCCTGTTTTGTGTACACCACTGTTGGCATTAGAGGTTTAGGTTATGACGTTAGGCTTAGAGAGGGGTGCATATTTAAGAGGATAGCTGGTTGCATGTGTTATGTTTTAAGAATATTTGTTGTACTATCCTGTTTAGTGTACACCACTGTTGGCATTAGAGGTTTAGGTTATGTGTTTAGGCTTATAGGTTAGGGCACAGAAAACAGGATTTATTGTTGAATTTTGTATGAGTTAACAATCTTTGTTGTACTATCCTGTTTTGTGTACACCACTGTTGGCATTAGAGGTTTAGGTTATGTGTTTAGGCTTATAGGTTAGGGCACAGAAAACAGGATTTATTGTTGAATTTTGTATGAGTTAACAATCTTTGTTGTACTATCCTGTTTTGTGTACACCACTGTTGTCATTAGAGGTTTAGATTGTGGGTTTATGCTTATAGGTTAGGGCACACAAAACAGGATTTATTGTTGAATTTTGTATGAGTTAACAATCTTTGTTGTACTATCCTGTTTTGTGTACACCACTGTTAACATAATATGTTTAGGTTCTGGTGTTGGGCTTATAGGTTAGGGCACATTAAACATAATTTGTAATTAGATTTTGTATCTTGTAATAATATTTTTAGTTCTATCCTGTTTTGTGTACACCACTGTTGTCATTAGAGGTTTAGGTTAGGTGTTTAGGCTTATAGGTTAGGGCACACAAAACAGGATTTATTCTTCTATGTTATATGTGGTAACAATATTTGTTGTACTGTCCTGTTTTGTGTGCAGCACTGTTGTCATTATAAGTTTAGGTTATGGGTTAGACTTAGAGGTTGGTGCAGAGAAAACAGGATTCGTTCTTCCATTTTGTATGTGTTTTCAATCTTTGTTGTACTATCCTGTTTTGTGTACACCACTGTTAACATAATATGTTTAGGTTTTGGTGTTGGGCTTATAGGTTAGGGCACATTAAACATAATTTGTAATTAGATTTTGTATCTTGTAACAATATTTTTAGTACTATCCTGTTTTGTGTACACCACTGTTGTCATTATAGGTTTAGGTTCTGGGCTTATAGGTTAGGGCACAGAAAACAGGATTTATTGTTCAATTTTGTATGTGTTACCAATATTTGTTGTAGTATCCTGTTTTGTGTACGCCACTGTTGACATGATATGTTTCGGTTCTGGTGTTAGGGTTATAGGTTAGGGCACACCAAACCTGATATGTAATTCCTTTTGGTGTGTGTTAATAATATTTGTTGTACTATCCTTTTTTGTGTACACCACTGTTCTCATTAGAGGTTTAGGTTGTGGTTTTAGGCTTAGAGGTTAGGGCACAGAAAACAGGATTTATTTGTCATTTTTGTATGTGTTACCAATATTTGTTGTACTATCCTGTTTGGTGTACGCACAGCAAACAGGATAGGTGTTTCTTTTTTTTTACTTGTTATACTATACCTTTGTTGAATTCTTAGTTGTGTATAAATGACAGAGGGTCCCCTGCTGCCAATCTTCCTGCGACAGTCTTCAGGCAGTGTCTGTTGAAAAAGAGAAAGAGAAATGTGTTTTTTGTTGTATTTTATATATTTTTTTTTATTAGGAGCATATTATTTTTGTGAAGCAAATGTATTTTTGTATATTACCTGTTGTTCTTTCTTTGTAAAATTCTGCAGATTTGACAGTGGTGTGAAACTGTGCGGCGCTGCAAATTATTCAGTGACGCTGCTGAGGCCGAGTCTGTTGGAAATGACAAAGAAAGTGAAATATTGAAATGCAGCATAAATATATATGTGTCTATAATTTTTTGGTAAAAGCATAGATTATGTTTTAAAATAGATATGAATAAAGGCTATGTTATTTTTTAAATTTGTCCTTTTTTTTTTAAATTGTGATTATTTTAGGGCACGTACACATATATCTGTGTTTGAGATCTTACTATACATGAATATGGTTGTTGTTGGCAGTCACATGTTCATCACCTGAGGAGAAATGTAGAAATTTCTAGAAAGTGTGCAGTATTTATAGACTTGGAGGTGAAGTAGAAACCGATAGAACACAATACACATGCACTATTTGCGTTCCAGCCGTCAATTTGCGTTCCAGTCACCATTTTGCGGAAAGTAGTTACTTGTTGCATGTGAAATGGTGGCGATTTTGTGTGTGGTACGTCCCGCAAAATGTGTGTTACGTATTTTTGTGTTTTTTTTTATGTTTTCCGCTGTGCGCGGGTTGTCCGTTAAGGTCGTATTTTTGCAAATCCATAATGAATTTTTTCTAAGTCCCGTGGGTAGTATTTTTTTTTGTGTAAGTCCTCAAATTTTTTTTTTCGAAGTCCCGCGGCTTGTATTTTTTTTGTGTAAGTCCGTAGTTTGTCATTGCGTGTTTGTTGGTTTTATTTTCAAAGTACCGCTTCTGTGGGCGTTTGTAAGCGGTTATGAGGCGCCGTAGAGCCTCAACCTCCACAAATGCAGCCCCTCGCTTTGCGAGGGTCCGCATTTGTGGTCCAAAAGTCGTAGGAGTTCGTAGGGATTAGGGCCTATGGCGCTCATCTCCACCAGCGCAAGGAGCGCCCTTGGCGCTCCTTGCCAGCAACTGTGACCCTCGCTTTGCATTAGCAACAACCCGTATTGCTGAGAACTATTATTTATTTATAACAATAATATTTTATTTATTTATAACAATAATAATAATATGTATGATGGGCCAATCACATATATAATTGTTGTAATTGCAAATTTGTTGGTAACAAAGTGAGGCGAGCCGTTACGGGCCCCAACTGCGAGGCCTGCGGGACTTAGGCTGCAATGAGCCCCAAAGGTGATCATTGCAGGCCTCGTGATGAGCGCCACAGGCGTTCTTCCCGAGACATGCGGGACTTAGCTGCAATAAGCGCCAAAGGCACTAATCTCGAGATATGCGGGACCCCTGGACTTGACGAGGGACCCAAATTTACGGCCCGTAGGACTTAGGACCCAAAGCTCGTAGATGGACTGCGGGGCTCGCAAAATTAAGACTTTAAGGGCCAAACCACGGAACTGGAAAGACCTGCAAAAACACACAAATATGCCTCAAGTTCACTTACACACTCACACACAGCAGGGGAGAGCCATGGAGCCTGGGAGTGAGGTTGCAAGATAATTTGAGGCATATTGGCCCTTTTTCACGATCGAAAATCGCCTAAGCAAGAAAAAAAATGGCTGCTGAAAAAACGTAAACACAGGAAAACGAGGCCGAAGAACGTAAAACGAGGCCTAATCGGTAACACTTAATACAAGCCAGTAACATTTAACCCAAGGTGGTAACACTCATCGCGAGGCCCCTAAACTACACAGGGGGAGAGGCTTACAATGAGCGCGGAAGGTGCTCAAGAGCGAGGCCTATAAAGTACACAGGGGGAGAAGCCATTGCCAAAAGTGCTCATCGTGCGGCCTGCAAGTTAGAGTGGGGGAGCCTTGCATTGTGTGGCAAAACAGCATTGCCAGGCTTCAAATTTTATTGCTGTCATTTTTGACTGATACTAATATTATTTTACCAATAAATCGAAAGTACTGTAAGCTAGTTCTCCTAGCAACATAAATAGAATATATTGTAGGTATTTCACTAGAAAGCTACTAAGGGCCACATGTAGAACACATATAACGTAAAACTAATACACACGTGTTCTCAGGCATGCACGCTGTCACTGTATAGGCTCCCTTAACCGATCCACATTCATAGCGGTGAAACGTGCGTCGAGCTGTGGTTGCACAGTGTAAGGTTCCCTATTAATATTCAGTATTCCTGTTTTCAGCTTCTATTATCTACTAGATTAATGCCAGATAAAATTAATTAATTGGTGTTATATTGTATCTCTTTCACTTCAATTCCCCTGCGCACAGCCATTTTAAAGGAATACTCATAAAGATTATTATTTTAAGAATATCAGCTGGCACGAGGATGTGATGTATCTACTGGTCCAGGTGTCTGTGTCAGAGCCCCCCTCCCCCTGTAGCTCTGTCTTAACGTGTTACATACACATGTATATATATTGGTATATAATACGGTTTCTTGACGCTCTAACAGCGATTTTAATAACTCTCAAAATGACGAGGCAATTTTCAAAGCTTCTGGAATTTATAGCAAAGGAAACTTGAAGATGAACATTACAGTGTTGTTAACTAAGGAAAGAACAAGAGGTCATGAACGGAGAGTGGAAGATTTAAATGGCCATGCCACTCATTCAATAATAGTGTCTTTTATATATTACACAGGGTTTCCCCATGGAAAATAAATTATATTCATTGAAAGACATTCTGACTCCTAGGCTCACATTATCTTATCAACCCCTGCTGTGCTCAGATCCTGACCCGAGGTATCCTGATAGCTGTGGCCGTAGACTCCTTTTAGCTGGTGAACTAAAAAGGCTGGCGCTGCGTCCTTAGAGCCACTCCTAGCCCACGTGGGGGTAATTCAAAGGAGCGCTGATTGGGGCATAACTGTATAAAATTATGTATTGAAAGAAAATAAAGTCTGTGCTCTATTTGGGACACATATGCATTGTGTGTTTCAAGTAGATCGAATATGTTATTTTTTTTTTATCAGAAATTCATTTCTGCAAATTGTCCTGGAACCCGGTAACTTGGCCTAAAAATCTGCAACTTGTCCTAAAATCTGGTTAAGCTGTCCTGTATGCGGGGAAATAAAACCTATGCGACCTGCGGGTAGGATTAGTCTCTTTGGGCATTTTCAAACCCAACGAAGAACAGGTTGTGACAAATGGTGGCAGCGGGGGGGGGTTCCCCGATACACAATACCAGGATGGCAGATTATGAGGACATGTCTGCCGCTGAGCTCTGTGAGCAGACCAAGGCAATGGGTATTTAGATACCAGGGAGCTAGACCCATCCAGCGATGATCAAAGAGCTCAGACGGGAGCATGAGCTGAGCCAGTCAGGAGAAGGACCAGATGGAGTAGAACTTTCCTCTGGCGGTACCACCTCAGAGGTACGGAGAGCTGCGATACCTGGGGACCTGTCTGCTGATCAGGCGATAGCTATAATGGAGCAGATCAGCCAAGAGGTCCACAGGGAATGAGAGGGGAGATCATCCTGTGTTTCCTATTGCCACTCAACCCAGGCTTCCAGGGGACCCCTGTCAGTCAAGAAGCTTTAAGCTCTTTGATGAGAAACAAAATGAGATCAATGGGTCCCTGCAGGCAGTGCAAACTCCACCATCACCGAAAGCAGCTCTGAACCCTGGTCAAGCGATTGGGTGGCACCTGTGTGGAGCTGTTGTGCCGGATGAGGCATGCCTGTGAAAGCTGGTGGAAAGGGTGGCACCACCAGAGAAGCAACTGCTAAACTGGCTGATTAATACCTGTAGACCCGGGGAGAACATCTCCACACTCCTGGGGGACCATCGTGTCCCCTCCAGACCAGGGAATGACCGCTGCCTCTGTGGCCAACTGCTCCTGTACCCAACTGGGAAGTGGGCCCTGAGCCAGTGCTGGGGTACCAACCCAAACCTACGGCCCCTGCTCGTTCTCGCCTTAGGACCTGGGTACCTCGATTCGAGCCACTGTGATATGTGTACCACTAGCAGGGCCATCTATGGAGAGCAGGACCAGTACCATCCCAACCTTTGTTTTATTTGGGCAACAAGGCTTCAGCCCAGGAGATTCAGCCCAGCATTAAGGCAGGGAACTCTCCCCAGAGGGCAACCGTAACCAGCACCTACAGCGAGTAGTGGGGGATAGATGACTGGTGCAAGGGTTTCAGGAGTCTGGAGCTGCTATTACTGTGAAAAACCCAGATGCGGTGAGTGACTCTGTTGTGTAGAATAAGGAACTGGATGTAATGGTAGCATGAAGGACAGAGATTCACCATCCATGTAGTCTGGGTATATATGGATTGGGGAACTGGGAATGACACCAGGGAGGTGATAGCGATAGCCGGCTTACCAGCGTTTATCCTGTTGGGGAACGATCTGGGAAACATGGAGTTGAAGTACCAGACGCAAGCTGCAAAGGCAACCATAGAGGAGCTGGAAAAAAAAGTATGGATCAACTATAGAGAAAACTGGGGTAAGTCCATTACCTGCTGGGGAAAGGATTCCAATGGACTAGTATGGAGGAACTAAGAACCAAGCTTGTGCAGCATAGAATCCTAGCCGGAGTTAGGCAGAAAGCTACCCAGAATGAGAAGGGACCTACTGGGGTAGAGTATGTATAGGACCGTGGGTTATTGTACCGGGTAACCCTCGGCCAGGTAGGGAGAGATTCTGGGGAAGTGAAGAGACAGCTAGTTGGTCCTTAGAAATTTAGAGGCTGATATAGACATATGTGTATATATGTTTGGTCTAGACCTGCATGAGTGCTGCCGGCACTTGGGAACTACAGTTCATGGAGGGAACCATAAATGCCAAAATGTACTATACCTTACTGAAGCAGGGCAGTATTCCAACATGATAACGACTCCAAACACAACTCCAAGACGACCACTGCCTTGCTAAAGAAGCTGAAGGCAAAGGTAATGGACTGGCCAAGCATGTCTCCAGACCTAAACCCTATTGAGCATTTGTAGCGCATCCTCAAACAGAAGGTGGGGGAGTGCAAGGTCTCTAACATTGACCAGATCCGTGATGTCCTCATGGAGGAGTGGAAGAGGACTCCAGTGGCAACCTGTGAAGCTCTGGTGAACTCCATGCCCATGAGGGTTAAGGCAGTGCTGGAAAATAATAGCGGCTAAACAAAATATTGACACTTTGGGCCCAATTTGGACTTTTCCACTTAGGGGTGTACTCACTTATGTTACCAACGGTTTAGACATTAATGGCTGTGTGTGGGTGATTTCAGGGGACAGCACATTTACAGTGTTATACAGGCTGTACACTTACTACTTCACATTGTAGCAGAGTGTCATGTCTTCAGTGTTGTCACATGAAAAGATATAATAAAATGTTTACAAAAATGTCAGGGATTTACTCACTTTTGTGAGTTACTATATATATATATATATATATATATATATATATATATATATATATATATATATATATATATATATTGTGACAGGGCCAGCCTTTGGCTACTCCTATGATTTTCCCATAAACCACTGAGTCTGATATACTTTTATCTTTGCTTTAATAAAGGCTTTCAAAAACAAACAATAGCTTAACTTTAGCATAAAAGAAACATCTACACAAACGGGCTTGCTAATTTTCAGGAACACCCTGACTAACCCTGAAACCGCTTCTCGGTCTGCAGGTAAAACAATAACTTTTCACACAGAGGGGTGATACCTTTAAGTCCAGTCTCTCTCTGTCAGCTGCAATGGATCCTTTGTAGGTTCTCTACTTTTAAAGCAAACAGTCTCTCAGGTGAGTATTGTTGCAGTCACACAGACTGACACTTTTACTGGCAACTTCCTGTGCTGCTCTGGAAGTCCTGCCAGGTCCTGTTCAGGAGATGTCTCTTTCTCCTCTCAGGTCACGCTGAAGCACACAGTGTCTCTTCTTAAGCTGCTGGCTGTATTCTCCAGGCAATCCAACTTACTTGCCAGTGTCTCTTTGTACTTTAAGCAGTCTTCCCTGCTGCCTTACTTCAGAGCTTATCTCAGCTCAGCTCTCAGGATCCAGTCTTCCTGACTGTCTCACATCTCAGCTCCACACACTGCTCACAGCCCTTAGACCAGAGCCTAATCAGCAGCTCCTCCCCATGTCTGCTTTCCAGGCTTTAAAGTGAAGTTGCACCAGTAACAATTAGGAGTTATTCAGGAGTTTAACTCTGTCACTCCTGTCAAGAACTCTTTACACTACTTTACTTGGCACCATCCTTTAGGGGGCAAACAGTTACAATATATATATATATATACACATACATACATACATAAAAGCTGTGTAATGCAGCGGTCATATGCTTATAGGAAGTATATATGCTATACATGTTTAAAATAGTTATGGATTGAAGAACAAAGCATTTCTGGGCACATTTGCATATCCCTGCTCAGCTTCCCAGAGTGTAGTGTAATAATTGTATTTCTTGGAATTCTGAGCAGGAAGCAAGTTTTTTAACTTGTTTTAGACATTCAAATGTGAACACAAATGTGTGTGTATATATACAGTCAGGTCCATAAATATTGGGACATCGACACAATTCTAATCTTTTTGGCTCTATACACCCCCACAATGGATTTGAAATGAAACGAACAAGATGTGCTTTAACTGCAGACTTTCAGCTTTAATATGAGGGCATTTACATCCAAATCAGGTGAACGGTGTAGGAATTACTACAGTTTGTATATGTGCCTCCCACTTTTTAAGGGACCAAAAGTAATGGGACAATTGTCTGCTCAGCTGTTCCATGGCCAGGTGTGTGTTATTCCCTCATTATCCCATTTACAAAGAGCTGATACAAGCTCCAGAGTTAATTTCAAGTGTGCTATTTGCATTTAGAATCTGTTGCTGTTAACTCTCAATATGAGATCCAAAGAGCTGTCACTATCAGTGAAGCAAGCCATCATTAGGCTGAAAAAACAAAACAAACCCATCAGAGAGATAGCAAAAACATTAGGTGTGGCCAAATCAACTGTTTGTAACATCCTTAAAAAGAAAGAACGCACCAAGGAGCTCAGCAACACCAAACGACCCGGAAGACCACGGAAAACAACTGTGGTGGATGACTGAAGAATTCTATCCCTGGTGAAGAAAACACCCTTCACCACAGTTGGCCAGATCAAGAACACTCTCCAGGAGGTAGGTGTATGTGTGACGAAGTCAACAATCAAGAGAAGACTTCACCAGAGTAAATACAGAGGGTTCACCACAAGATGTAAACCATTGGTGAGCCTCAAAAACAGTAAGGCCAGATTAGAGTTTTCCAAACAACACCTAAAAAAGCCTTCACAGTTCTGGAACAACATCCTATGGACAGATGAGACTAAGATCAACTTATACCAGAGTGATGGGAAGAGAAGAGTATGGAGACGGAAAAGAACTGCTCATGATCCAAAGCATACCACCTCATCAGTGAAGCATGGTGGTGGTAGTGTCATGGCGTGGGCATGTATGGCTGCCAATGGAACTGGTTCTCTTGTATTTATTGATGATGTGACTGCTGACAAAAGCAGCATGATGAATTCTGAAGTGTTTCGGGCAATATCATCTGCTCATATTCAGCCAAATGCTTCAGAACTCATTGGACGGCGCTTCACAGTGCAGATGGACAATGACCCGAAGCATACTGCAAAAGCAACCAAAGAGTTTTTTAAGGGGAAGAAGTGGAATGTTATGCAATGGCCAAGTCATTCACCTGACCGGAATCCGATTGAGCATGCATTTCACTTGCTGAAGACAAAACTGAAGGGAAAATGCCCCAAGAACAAGCAGGAACTGAAGACAGTTGCAGTAGAGGCCTGGCAGAGCATCATCAGGGATGAAACCCAGCGTCTGGTGATGTCTATGCGTTCCAGACTTCAGGCTGTAATTAATAAGTAAGTATTAAAAAGTGAAAGTTTGTTTTATGACTGTTAATCTGTCCCATTACTTTTGGTCCCTTAAAAAGTGGGAGGCACATATACAAACTGTTGTAATTCCTACACCGTTCACCTGATTTGGATGTAAATACCCTCAAATTAAAGCTGAAAGTCTGCAGTTACAGCACATCTTGTTCGTTTAATCTTAAATCCATTGTGGTGGTGTATAGAGCCAAAAAGATTAGAATTGTGTCGATGTCCCAATATTTATGGGCCTGACTGTATATACACTAGACGACACTGCAGTCAGAAACGTCATTACTCTTACCCATAACGGTTCTCATAATTATGAGAGGACAATTGGTAATTACCACAATAAATTATCAATTATGCTTTGAAACAGAGATAAGGCAATAATCAGAAGAACCAAAGCAATATTTAGAATATATATTTTATTTATTATATTTAAAATTAAATATAAAATAGCGGCAATATTGAAAATACAAATACAAGGATCAGGCTTAGGCCTACTGTATAGCTTACTTGTATAGGTATAGCTAAAGTGCTAGATATAATCTGGTATTAACCATATACATGGGATACTATATAGTGTAATTTACTGAATTGCACTATAGTTATTAAAGGGATAGTACTTCTGCATCTGGCAGAGCAAGTTCTGTTATAATCAAAAAATCTTGTGTGTTATGTGTTATGTTATTGATTTGTTTATTTTTCACTTTATTGTTTTTATATTTGTTTACTCAAACCTACATGCCTCCATGCTGCACACCCCCAAGCGTAACTTGTGTGTCAGTGCTGCAGCCACTGGCTGCAAAGGAACGAGCGTTTGTGCTTTAAGTCAATGGGGAAGTATCATCCAATCAGATACTTCCCCAAGAAGCTAATTTGCATATACGGGACTTATGGATGCTGAGAGCCAAGTTGATTGTCTCATGACACACACACACAAACACACACACACAGAGTCTACCTTTATGGCAGTGGACTCAGGGTTCATGGGGGCACACAGACAGCTGTCCAGAACAAGTTGTTTGATTTAGATAATGTGATGCAGGGAGCTGCGAGTTCCCCCATCCCTCAGGTCTTGAAAGGACCATAAATCGCAAACTCTACATATGTCCACCATCTGCTTTCATGACAAAAATAAATGTCAGATGCTCACTTCCCTTTGGTTTCTCTTCACTTCAGTTCTACAGGTCCTTAAAGAACCATAAATCAGTAATAAAAAAACATAAATTATTATTTCATATATGTATGTGTGTATACACACACTCACACACACACACACACACACATATATATAGTAAATAAATAGTACATCCATGTTCACATTTGAATGTCTAAAACAAGTTAAAAAACCTGCTTCCAGGTCAGAATTTCGAGAAAAACAGTTATTACACTGCCTTCTGGGAAGCTGCGCTGGGACCTGCAAATGTGCCCACAAATGCCTTGCTTTTCAATCCATAGCCATTATCAAACATGGCTTCCTCTAAGCTTATACATGCTGTATTACACAGCTTTAATGCAAAGCCAAGGTTGGATTAAACACAGGCCGAGTATCCTATCCATGTAAACACACACACATATATATATATATATATATATATATACACATAAGAAGCAGGTGTTTTAACTTGCTTTAGACATTCAATGTGACACAGATTCCTATTTATTTACTGTACGGTGGCGGCTTCTATCGCTCTTTTACCCACCATATATTAAATGATTGTTGTGGTGAACTACCTACTCATAAAGTCCACAACACAAGCTGGGATCCCACCCCACGCTGATGATAGCCAGTAAGCTTGAAACAGCTATACATGGATAGGATACTTAGCTTGTGTTTAATCCAACCTTGGCAGTAAATAGTGATACCTTTTTTATTGGACAAACATATTCATAATAAAGCGACGAGCTTTTCGAGAGATAATGCCTCTTTATCAAGTCAAAAAGCGATACTGATACAAATATGAACTAAAAACAGCAAACAGAAAGAGATGGGGAAAAAATTAGAAAAACAAGAACAAAATTAATTGGCCAGAGTTAAGTGAGAAATAGACCAGCATTGTGATAATGTCCTGATAGGTCAGTACGTCTATAGATCAGGTTGTAGAAAAGAAAACAGCAAAGTAAAGTAAAGAGCAATACATTTAAACATAGCACGTAGCTTACAAATACAGCAATAGAAGGGGGGGGGGGGGGATATGTGGAATGTGTGTGAGCTATAAGACATTAAGATAGTGGTCCAGAAAGTCGATGTTAATGCCCAAATCCTTTGTATTAAATTTTTTTATAATTTTTCATTCAAAATTTTTTCGCTGTTAGATAGTTCTGAAATTCTCTGAGTACTTTTATTTTGAGGTTCTGGATGTAGTGATTCTCCTGGGTGAAATGGTGTCCAACTGGAGTACAATAACTGTCTTCGTGGTGCTTTTTGATGGAGCTTCAGTGGAGGTTCATTCGCATGTGTAGTTTCTGGCTGGTTTCCCCAATGTAGCACCCCCTTTCACATACTGCACATTGTATCATGTACACTACATTGGATGATGTACATGAATATGAGAGCCTCTGATTTTGTGGGTTTTGTTGTTGTGTGTGGCTGTGTCCTCTTTGCAGATGTGTTGGCATAGTTTGCAGAGACTTTTATTGCAGGGTTTGGTGCCATTTTCTCTGTTAAGCTGTTCATTTGGCAATCTTTTGTTCACTATATATATATATATATATATATATATATATGTGTGTGTATGTGTATATATATATATATATGAATAATCAGAGTATTGCAGTATATAGTGATACCTTTTTTATTGGACAAACATATAGGTTTCATGAATATGTTTGTCCAATAAAAAAAGGTATCACTATATACTGCAATACTCTGATTATTCATCTAGATTACTGTTTTTTTATTGGACGACTACCTCACTCTGACAAAGTTTGTCTCTTCAGAAAGAGAGTAAAATGGCTGCCAAGCAAGGCAGATCAGCCTCTATCTATGATGTCACTATAGTGCTGAGCACACCCCCGGTCAATCTAATTAATTCTCATAGAGTTTAATGGAGACACACCCCTGCGACCTGGTCGGTTGGAGTAGTTTAGGAGGAGGAACAGAATTATGTCTGAGCTGTGAACCGAGGGGGGACCATCTCCAAATTGTAAACAACCTGAAAATCACACATTTCTGTAAAACTGATTCCTCAATGAAAAATGGACATATTTCAAAAAAATGTCAACATGCCTTTTGGAGATCTAGAATATGATGTGGTCCAATATGTGCTAGCTTTAATTAAGGAGGAATAAACATTGGTTAGATGTTATAGAGGTATATAGATATGTAGTTACTAAATTAGGGATATCTATATATATTGCCCCATACTGCAGTTATCTTCATAATAATGAGTTACGATAATAGCCGATATATATGACATTTTACCATAAAGCAAAGGCCATAAAACATCACAGTTCATCCAACTGTTAAGAATTAAATAGATTCCTCAAATATAAAGAGGACTGTTAACCACCTCTAATGATGTACCAGAAAATAATAAAGTTTATGCTCTGTTTGTGACACATATGCATGGTGTGTTTCATTTAGAGGGAAGGTGTTATTTTTTTTAATCAGAAATTAATTTCTGCAACTTGTCATGGAACCCGGTAACTTGGCCTGAGAATCTTAACTTGTCCTAGAATCCGGTTAAGCTTTGGGAAGGATACAAAACCCATACAACCTGTGAGTAGGATTGGTTTCTTTGGCCTTTTCAAGCCCAAGGAAGAATGGGTTGTGACATCATTGGAAACAAAATCACAATAAGATCATCCATATGACTCACTGTCACGTTTTTCTATCATTATCTTTTATTTGTAACATGCCAACATATTCCATAGCGCTTTAGAGGGGAAAAATAACAAATTGGAGGGCTCTACCTTTGAGCTTAAAATCTAATGTACACAGAGTTTGTTCCAAGAGAACCAACACAAGACTGAAAACTTGCAAACTTATAATCTAAAGGGTCTGGGTGTGATACAGGAGGGTGATAGATATAAGATGGCAGTGTGTATAGGCTCAGGCAAGTGGAGGTGGTTGTGTGTAGATTGTGGGTGTAATAATATGCTGTGGAGTGTGCAGTTGTGCTTTTTAAGGGTGAAGGTGATAAGCTTAGAGTGGCGTGGTTGGAAGTCATGTTGTACTGTGAGGTGGATGTCAGGGCAGGTGATGTGGTGAGAAGGGGTTGTAGCACAATGGAAAGTTGTTGTGGGCCAAGTACTTGTAGGTTTCTGTAGGTTCTGGGGGCCCGGGAGTGAAGAATGTGGAAGGTGTGATGAGGTTGCAGGTTAGGAGATTGTGGTCAGATGACAAGGTTGGAGATTGGCTAAAGATAAGGTCAAAGGGGTGTCCATCATGGTGATTTGGAGATTCTGTCCATTGGGAGAGGCCAAGGAAAGATATAAATTGGCGGTAGGGGTGTGTCAGTGGCAATTATGAAATAACAAAGAACAAGTGAAGTTACATTGGAGGAGAGAAAATGAGAGCCAGGCAGCAAAATGATCCCCAAATTGAGAGAGTGGTCCAGGCGGGCAACAGAACAAAGCAACTTGCAGAAAGTGATTATTTTCGGAGAATTTCAAAAACAAGCTCTAGATTGCACAAGCCAACTCTTCGAACTCAAATTATTCTTGAGATAATCAGCATAGTTTGTGTGACATTGTGTAAGCAGTGGGTGCTAAATACTAATTAGCTGCCTTTATGTGCTACAGAGTCACACAGTCTGCATGCGTTTCTCTGTGGTGGCAAAAAAACAAGATGTCCAGTGTTATATAGCAGTTAACAACCCCATCCCTTTATTTAGGGATGACTGTGCCCTTTAACTGCACCCGGTACCCCCCCCCCCCCTCCCCAACACCCATTCACCTCAGAATGACAACAACTACTTAAATTAAAGCTTTTATTTTGCAACAAGACAAACAAATGCCATGAACAAAACTATAAAAATAAAGTGATGTGTATTTTAGGAGCCAGAGAACAGGCATTTCTCCTATAAGAAACTAAATAAAACTAAAAATAAGATGTCATGGGGAGAACTAAGGTACAGAAATATAGAGACAGTGGGAGTGCAAACAAAGGTACAAATGAGGAATTAGTGGGGCAAGAAGAGCACCGGCAAGAGATAGAGTAATATAGGAAGAAGAATATGAGAAAGTGGGCAAAAAAAAGAGAAAAGAGACGAGACAAGAAACAGAGAACAAGAGACGAAGATGGGACAAACAGTTAGGTAAAGGAAAGTAGAGAATAAGTAAGGAGAAACAGAGGAGATAGCACAGGACCCAGTTTATTAGGGGCCATCATTACAAACATACATCTTAAGCTGGCTTGTCATCACTCAGTAACTCCAGGGCATTTCTAAGCCCTTCCTTCAACTCTTGTATAAATATATCTATACCCTGGTGGTTTATGCTCACACCATCATCCATAAAAAGATGCTTCACGTCTCCCTCTAGACCATGGTGCCGTACAGTCAGGCCCCCAGACTTACGGGTAAAACTTGAAATTGATTTGTTTAGTTTTTTGCATTTACGAACAAGGGCTGACGGGTTCTTAGCCATCTTCCAAACAAAGCGCTGAATAATTTCTGACCAAACGATCTTCATTTTGGGAAACAGATCCAATAGTCTATTAAGAGCCCGCTTTATAGCTAGCAGATGATCAAACGTTGAAATTTCCTCAATATCATTCCCTCCAGCATGAATGACAAGGATGCGAGGAGGACTGAAGATTCTAGACCACTTGACCACCTCCGGCAGAACCTGATCCCATCGCATGCGGTGGATACCCAGCCACCTGATCTCCACCATACCTTTAGGAAAGCCCAAGTGTTTATCGCCACACTGAGTCACAATCCTATGGTTAGCCCAGTAAACATAGGAGTCTCCGACCACCCAGACTCTCACTGGAACAGGACCTGAGAGAACAAAATGTTAGTAACACAATCAATCATCCCTTCATACCATTTATAGAGGGACGTTGTATGCATCCTCTCACATTTCTACCAATGTGTTTGACTTCTTTTGACCAGCTAGACAAAAACATTTCTTTATTACATGTAGGTCAGTGGGGTTCCATCAGTCTGATAAAAAAAGGGAACCCTCCTCATTATACATAAAATTCAAAAGGTATCTGCATATAGGCCAGTAAAGGCAGCAATCTAAATAGCAAATACAGAGGTGCTAAAGCTCATTCTTAATTCATTTTCTATTCAATGGAGATGGTTATTAGCTTGCTGGTGAAAACATGGTGAATGAGCTTAAGATCATCTGTACAAGCTGATGCCCACCCATTATCATGGCTGCAGAGACACTGAACAACTCAATAACTCCCACTGCCAATAACAAGCTATCACAATTACCATGACTCAATCTAACCTGCGTAAGTTAAAGCAGCATCTGCAGGTAATGGTGGGGCCAGAACTTCTGTCTCGGCTGCTGAGGTTTCTTTTTCCTGTGGATTTTCCAATGACACAGATGAGGTCTGATCTTCCAAATGATCCTCTGTCATTGCTGACTTGGCCTCGTCTTCCCAAGGTTTATATACTTCCACTGCTGACTCTGCCTCTTCTTCCCACGGATCATACAGTTCCACAGCTGAATTTGACTCTTCTTTCCATGAATTGTACAAAGCCTTAGTTGACTTTGCATCTTTTTCCCATGGCTGTGCCAATGCCACTGTAGAGTTGCCTGACTCGTTGAATGCAACATTTGGCTTTGACACTTTTCCCTGTGAACTGCCCAATGCTGCAGCCAACTTAGCCAACTTTTCCCAAACGGTTTCATCCTCAGGGTTTTCAGTATCAGCCTTTTGGTCTAACCGATGAAAATCAGCAAAGCATCCTTGAGATTGTGAATCTTGAGGTCCAGATTCTTTGACATCCCACCTACTAGCCAAGAGTTTTTTCCTAGCAAAATCTGTAAAAGATGTTTGGGAACAGAGTTCTACATCCCCATAATTTGCTTTCTCAACCTCGGTTTGGCTTAGTGACTGATGTTCACTGTGGGAGCAAAACTTTTGAGTCAAGTTTCTACTCCTTTCGCTAGGGATTGCACTGTCTTTTGGGCTCAAACTTCTTCTACATTTCTGGCTAGGGCTTGCACTGAGCTTTTGATTTGTGCTTCTTCTTGGCTTCACGCTAGAGCTTGAGCTGCTCTTAAGGCTCAAGCTTCTTTTACGCCTCCGACTAGGGCTTGCACCGCGCTTACGGCTCAAGCTTCTTTTACGCCTCTGGCTAGGGCTTGTGCTGCGCTTACGGCTCAAGCTTCTTCTAAACCTTCGGCTAGGGCTTGCGCTGCGCTCACGGTTCGAGTTTCTTCTACGCTTCCTGCTAGGGCTTGCGCTGCGCTTACGGCTCAAGCTTCTTTTACGCAGCTGGCTAGGGCTTGAACTACGCTTACGGCTCAAGCTTCTTTTACGCCTCCGGCTAGGGCTTGCACTGCGCTTACGGCTCAAGCTTCTTTTACGCCTCAGAATAGGGCTTGCACTTCGCTTACGGCTCAAGCTTCTTTTACGCCTCCGGCTAGGGCTTGCACTGCGCTTACGGCTCAAGCTTCTTTTACGCCTCAGAATAGGGCTTGCACTTCGCTTACGGCTCGAGCTTCTTTTACGAGTCTGACTAGGGCTTGAACTGCGCTTACGGCTCAAGCTTCTTTTGCGCCTCCGACTAGGGCTTGCACTGCGCTTACGGCTCAGGCTTCTTTTACGCCTCTGACTAGGGCTTGCACTACGCTTACGGCTCAAGCTTCTTTTACGCCTCCGACTAGGGCTTGCACTGCGCTTACGGCTCAGGCTTCTTTTACGCCTCCGACTAGGGCTTGCACTGCGCTTACGGCTCGAGCTTCTTTTACGCCTCAGACTAGGGCTTGCACTGCGCTTACGGCTCGAGCTTCTTTTACGCCTCCGACTAGGGCTTGAACTACGCTTACGGCTCAGGCTTCTTTTACGCCTCCGACTAGGGCTTGCACTGCGCTTACGGCTCGAGCTTCTTTTACGCCTCAGACTAGGGCTTGCACTGCGCTTACGGCTCGAGCTTCTTTTACGCCTCTGACTAGGGCTTACACTGCGCTTACGGCTCGAGCTTCTTTTACGCCTCTGACTAGGGCTTACACTGTGCTTAGGGCTCAAGCTTCTTTTTATATTTCTGTGGCTTGGGGATGCACTACGCTTTTGGCTAGTGCTTCTTCCAGTCCCCTGGCTAGGGGCTCTTCTGTATTCCCTGCTAGGACTTACACTACACTTACTGCTAGGACTTCTACTCCCACTTCTTCCCTTTACGTGGTCCAAATGGCCCTCCGGAGCTTCTAACCCAGTATCCAGTCCAGTGGAAACAGATGGGCCTGAATCCAGTTCTGGTCTGGTACCGTCCTGCTCCAAGCCACTGGCAGGGGACATTGCCTCGGCTGCAAATTCAAAGTCACTCTCATCCGACATTCCAGATCTGTTGCTTTGTTCATCATCTCCTGATGTAGAGCCGCCATCCTGGTCCTCATGGATCTGGGAACAGTCATTTTGGAATCCATCCACTGCAATGACAACCAAAGAAAACACTGTATACCACAACACTAATTTATATTATATTACAGAACCAAAGCATCTTAATGATACAAAAAAAAATGAGAACTCCTTTCATAATAAAAAAACATACATTTTCAATTTTTTTTGCATTACCTTAATAAAGTTAAGTCAACTGAACGTATATTTTTTCAACTTGATGGTAAACACTAATAGCCAGCAGATAAACTACATATATTGCTTTCCTTTTAAAAAGCAATTAGATTAAATTACAAAATTGTACTGGAAGGGTTTTCCCCACTAATAATAAATTCACTGGCAAGACCAATAACTGTACTCCATTTATTAGAGAGAGAATGGAGTTAAAAACGGAGTGTATCCCTTAGTACCAGTGCCTTCAATAAAGCTAAAAATGGAAAACTTAGCCGTGTCCAAACTGCCCTATCAGTTGACTGTTCAGGTTAAGAAAACAAAAACATGGCTACACTATAACTGCATTGTATATATATATATATATATATATATATATATATATATATATATATATATATATATATATATATATATATATATATATTGTGAATATGGGAGTACTGTGTTGCTTTAAGTACAGATGTCAGAATACTCCCCTTGGCAATAAGTGCCTGTGGCTTATTAAACTACTTATACAAGGGCAAAACACATCCCATAGCATGTCATTATGTTCAGAATGGCACCCTGTCCTTTGTGCGCAAAACAATTGCGCGCTGAACAAAGCACGCCGATGAAAAGTGGCTGTCAAATGCGCGCCGATAAAAGGGTGCAAGATTACAATGTGGGAGTACCCCAACGCACTGAACCCCCTCACCCTAACACCCCTAAATCCTCTAAGCCTAACCCTAAGACCCCTTGGCCCACCTTACCTGAGTCCAGTGCGCAGTTATCAGGTACACAATTGTCAGGGCGCGGTACAGAATACTAGTTTGATTAGTGACGTCAGAAGTGGATTTGTCCCACTGAGTACTTAGAAGTGGTGAGTACACTGGGTGGAGCCAAAAGCTCCTCCTACATATATTTACAAGTAAGCTTTGATATAATGTGAAACTATAGAGAACCAGAAATACTTATCAATGTAGCGCTATAAAATGCATTTTCATATAGTAAAATAGAAATGACATTTGCAAGTTTAACCTGTCAGTCTGCATTTCTGATCCACCCCCTAAGCACTCTGTACCTCTTGCTACAAGGGAGATAATTACTTGGAATTACTATCTACCACCTGGAGCTCTTAATCAATTGTTTTCAGTGAATTCACATAAAAAAATAAAACAATGGTACACTCAGATTCCACAGAGTAATGCAATCGGCATGTCTCCAACATATATTTTTTCTCCAAACTATTTAAAGGGATATGGAGGCTATCCTGTTTTTAATATTATGTTTTTTTTTTAATTAACAAGAGCTCCTACCCCCCATTCGGATCTACTACCCCTTCAGGTCCCCCATTCTGATCTCCCACACCCCCGTCCCCAATTTGATCTCCTACATCCCCGCCCCCCACTCTGAATCTCGTACACCCCCCACATTCTGATCTCCTACACCCCCGCCTTCTGATCTCCTACACCTCCGCCCCGCCCATTCTGATCTCCTACACCTCCACCCCCCCCATTCTGATCTCCTACACCTCCACCCCCCCATTCTGATCTCCTACACCTCCACCCCCCCCCATTCTGATCTCCTACACCTCCACCCCCCCACCATTCTGATCTCCTACACCTCCAGCCCCCCCCCCATTCTGATCTCCTATACCTCCACTCCCCCCCATTCTGATCTCCTACACCTCCACCCCCCCCCATTCTGATCTCCTACACCTCCACCCCCCCCCCCATTCTGATCTCCTACACCTCCACCCCCCCCCCCATTCTGATCTCCTACACCTCCACCCCCCCCATTCGGATCTCCTACACCTCCGCCCCCCCCATTCGGATCTCCTACACCTCCACCCCCCATTCTGATCTCCTACACCTCCGCCCCGCCCATTCTGATCTCCTACACCTCCGCCCCGCCCATTCTGATCTCCTACACCTCCACCCCCCCCATTCTGATCTCATACACCTCCACCCCCCATTCTGATCTCCTACACCCCGCCACCAGGTCCCCCTTTTCTGATCTCCTACACCCCACCCCTCAATTTGATCTCCTACACCACCACACCCCCCCATTCTGATCTCTTACACCCCCAAGTCCCCCATTCTGAATCTCCTACACCCCCACATTCTGATCTAGTACACCCTCACCCCCGCCCCCCCCATTGTGATCTCCTACACCCCCAGGTCCCCCATTCTGATCTCCCACACCCCGCCCCCAGGACCCCCATTTCTGGCGCTGGGCATGCGATCGCTGCGCACACACTGTGTGTGGCACTGATGAAACACGCAAGGTCCGCTGGTACATCTAGTAACATAATCTGAGCAGCTGAGTGCAGTCACATGGGATGGATTTGTAGATTAGGATATTAAGTGAGATGCTAATCCAATATGCTACATTTATGGTAATTTTATTGCAGTTATTTATTGTGTCTCTATTTTAAGTATTTAATGAAGCACCTAATATTTGTGCTGAATTTCCACATACTTTGCTTGCCGCTTTAAGGACACTGCTATATATAAATGTTTTAACCAAGTAATTTAGTTTTGGAAGCCGCAAGAGTTACAGCTCTGACATAATCAGACTGGACTAATGTGGTAAGTGGGGTTCCTCGGGGGTCAGTGTTAGGTAAGTGGGGTTTCTGAGGGGTCAGTGTTAGGTAAGTGTGGTTCCTGAGGGGTCAGTGTTAGGTAAGTGGGGTTCCTCTGGGGTCAGTATTAGGTCCTCTCCTTTTTAACATATTTATTAATGACTTAGAGGTAGGATTGGAGTGTGGTGTCGCCATTTTTGCTGGTGACACAAAGTTGTGCAAGGTAATTAAATCAAATAATGATGTGCTTCTCCCTCCCTCCATAGGAATTTACATAAAAAAAATAGAGGAATGGGTGACTAAATGGCAGATGAGATTTAATACAAATAAATGTAAAGTTTCGCATTTAGGAAGGAAAAACAGCCATGCAATTTATAATCTTAATGCAGCAAATCTTGGGGTATCAGATAGTGAAAGGGATTTGGGAGCTTGTGGACAACCACCTAGGTAACAGTGCTCAGAGCCAAGCAGCAGCTGCAAAGGCAAATAAAATATTAGCATGTATTAGAAAGGGTATAGAAGCCAGGGAAGCAAATATAATTCTGCCACTATACAAATCTCTAGTGCGCCCTCATTTGGAATATGGAGGACAATTTTGGGCACCACTTCATAAAAAGGACATTTTAGAGCAGGAAAGGGTACAGAGAAGGGCAACAAAACTAATAAGGGGAATGGAGGGGCTAGGGTGGTTAAACTGTGGAATTCTCTACCAAAGGAGATTGTGTCAGCAGATTTGATAGATAACTTTAAAAAGGGATTAGATATCATTTTGAATGAAAAGAGCATTCAGGGTTATTCTGCATAACCACAGAGGGAGTATTGATCCAAGGAGTAGTCCGATCACAAGTATCTGGGGTCAGGGAAGAATTTTACTTTTTTTACTGTTTTTTTTCTGTTTGCTTCCTCTGGATCAATGAACAACTAATCTGCATACTGCAGATCAGAGGAGATCTAGAAAGGATGAACTCGATGGACTAAAATTCTATTTTTTAACCTCAATTACTATGTAACCAAGTGTATGACGTAAAGGTTGGCAGCACCCATGAGAGTAAACAGGGAGAAAGGATACAGCTTCATCGGCGCAGCATGCACATAACAGATGCACGCGTGGTAGCATAAAACAGGAAAGCTCCAAAGGATGAGGCTCCAGGAGCTGAGAATATGTTACTTGCTTCTTGAGTGAAGTGTAAGGGACAAGGACTGTAAGGAATATGAAAAGACAAAATCCACAGCATGAGTCAGGAAGGAGCCCCGAAATAATGGCACAATATGGTCTGGGGGCAGCTTCCTGGCTCATAACTGCAGACATTGGGGACCCCACAGTCCCTCTTAGTAGGGTAGTTGTGCTCTGCTTGGGGGCAGCAGTACCTCTCTCAGACTCCCCCACTGGTCTAGCAGGGCTTTGCTCAGGTCCAGCTGATATCTCAGTGGCCTCGGCTCCGGTACGGGGTCCCTCAGTGATGTCCCTGGCAATTAACCCCTTGGAGATGTTCTGGGTGGTCGGCCCCTCGGGTCCATTCGGAATCCCCCCCGCGTCCTCTGGTCCAAGAAGAATCTCCTCGTCATCCTCTACGGTAGCGCACGCCTGTCCATCAGTCCCATCGCCGTGATCCCCGGTGTCCTGGGGCCCAGCAGCCCCCCTCTCAGTCCCTCCCACTGCCTCCTCAGCCGCCCGCCCAGATAGCGCCCGAGCCCTCTCCAGTCTCTGCAGCAGCCATTGTGTGCCTTCCTTTAGAGCCTTTTGCCTTATCCGGAGAAGCAGCTGCTCGATCTGCTCCTCCTTTGCCGAGGCCATGCTGCCCAGGAAGGAGCAGCTCGGTGTAGCGCTAATCTGAGGTACATTCATTAGAGAATCAAAACTTCCGCTCTGACATCACTTCCTCTCCAAGGGTTAGTCTTGTCCCGCCCTTCTGCTGGTCCTGACCAATAGAGAGTCCAGGTGATGAGACTCCGCCCACCGGGTAGATAACGAGTAAGGAGACACACACATAGAACACCACAGAGAGGGGAGACAGAGGGAGAGAGGGGAGCAAGAGGGAGAGAGGGGAGCAAGAGGGAGAGAGGGGAAAAAGAAGGAAAGAGGGGAGCAAGAAGGAAAGAGGGGAGCAAGAGGGAGTGAGGGGAGACAGAAGGACTGAGGGGAACAAGAGGGAGAGAGGGGAACAAGAGGGAGAGAGGGGAGCAAGAGGGAGAGAGGGGAGCAAGAGGGAGAGAGGGGAAAAAGAAGGAAAGAGGGGAACAAGAAGGAAAGAGGGGAGCAAGAGGGAGTGAGGGGAGCAATAGGAGAGAGGGGAGCAAGAGGGAGAGAGGGGAACAAGAGGGAGAAAGGGGAGCAAGAGGGAGAGAGGGGAGCAAGAGGGAGTGAGGGGAGCAAGAGGGAGAGAGGGGAGCAAGAGGGAGAGAGGGGAGCAAGAGGGAGAGAGGGGAGCGAGAGGGGAGCAAGAGGGAGTGAGGGGAGCAAGAGGGAGAGAGGGGAGACAGAAGGACTGAGGGGAACAAGAGGGAGAGAGGGGAACAAGAGGGAGTGAGGGGAACAAGAAGGAGAGAGGGAAACAAGAGGGAGTGAGGGGAGGAAGAGGGAGTGAGGGGAGACAGAAGGACTGAGGGGAGCAAGAGGGAGCGAGGGGAACAACAGGGAGCGAGGGGAGCAAGAGGGAGAGAGGGGAAAAAGAAGGAGAGAGGGGAACAAGAGGGAGTGAGGGGAGGGAGAGAGGGGAGCAAGAGGGAGAGAGGGGAGCAAGAGGGAGAGAGGGGAGCAAGAGGGAGAGAGGGGAAAAAGAAGGAGAGAGGGAAACAAGAGGGAGAGAGGGAAACAAGAGGGAGTGAGGGGAGCAAGAGGGAGAGAGGGAAACAAGAAGGAGAGAGGGAAACAAGAAGGAGAGAGGGAAACAAGAGGGAGCGAGGGGAACAACAGGGAGCGAGGGGAGCAAGAGGGAGCGAGGGGAGCAAGAGGGAGAGAGGGGAAAAAGAAGGAGAGAGGGGAACAAGAGGGAGTGAGGGGAGGAAGAGGGAGTGAGGGGAACAAGAGGGAGTGAGGGGAACAAGAAGGAGAGAGGGGAACAAGAAGGAGAGAGGGAAACAAGAGGGAGTGAGGGGAGGAAGAGGGAGTGAGGGGAACAAGAGGGAGTGAGGGGAACAAGAGGGAGTGAGGGGAGCAATAGGAGAGAGGGGAGCAAGAGGGAGTGAGGGGAACAAGAGGGAGAGAGGGGAGCAAGAGGGAGAGAGGGGAGCAAGAGGGAGAGAGGGGAGCAAGAGGGAGAGAGGGGAGCAAGAGGGAGTGAGGGGAACAAGAGGGAGAGAGGAGAGCAAGAGGGAGAGAGGGAAACAAGAGGGAGAGAGGGGAGCAAGAGGGAGAGAGGGGAGCAAGAGGGAGAGAGGGGAGCAAGAGGGAGAGAGGGGAACAAGAGGGAGAGAGGGAAACAAGAAGCAGAGAGGGAAACAAGAGGGAGAGAGGGGAGCAAGAGGGAGAGAGGGGAGCAAGAGGGAGAGAGGGGAGCAAGAGGGAGGGAGAGAGGGGAGCAAGAGGGAGAGAGGGGAGCAAGAGGGAGGGAGCAAGAGGGAGGGAGCAAGAGGGAGAGAGGGGAGCAAGAGGGAGAGAGGGGAACAAGAGGGAGAGAGGGAAACAAGAAGCAGAGAGGGAAACAAGAGGGAGAGAGGGGAGCAAGAGGGAGAGAGGGGAGCAAGAGGGAGAGAGGGGAGCAAGAGGGAGGGAGAGAGGGGAGCAAGAGGGAGAGAGGGGAGCAAGAGGGAGGGAGCAAGAGGGAGAGAGGGGAGCAAGAGGGAGAGAGGGGAACAAGAAGGAGAGAGGGGAGCAAGAGGGAGAGAGGGGAACAAAAAGGAGAGAGGGGAGCAAGAGGGAGGGAGAGAGGGGAGCAAGAGGGAGGGAGAGAGGGGAACAAGAGGGAGAGAGAGGAGCAAGAGGGAGAGAGGGGAACAAGAGGGAGAGAGGGGAGCAAGCCATAGAGACACCTCAGGGAGAGGAGCAGGGATAGAGACACCACAGAGAGAGGAGCAGGGACTAGAGACACCACAGAGAGAAGAGCAGGGATAGAGACACCGCAGAGAGAGGAGCAGGGGATAGAGACACCACAGAGAGAGGAGCAGGGATAGAGACACCACAGAGAGAGAAGGGAAAAAGGGAATAGAGACACCACAGAGAGAGGAGCAGGGGATAGAGACACCACAGAGAGAGGAGCAGGGATAGAGACACCGCAGAGAGAGGAGCAGGGACTAGAGACACCACAGAGAGAGGAGCAGGGATAGAGACACCACAGAGAGAGGAGCAGGGATAGAGACACCACAGAGAGAGAAGGGAATAGAGACACCAGAGAGAGAGGGGAGCAGGGGATAGAGACACCACAGAGAGAGGAGCAGGGATAGAGACACCACAGAGAGAGAAGGGAAAAAGGGAATAGAGACACCAGAGAGAGAGGGGAGCAGGGGATAGAGACACCACAGAGAGAGGAGCAGGGATAGAGACACCACAGAGAGAGGAGCAGGGATAGAGACACCACAGAGAGAGGAGCAGGGATAGAGACACCACAGAGAGAGAAGGGAAAAAGGGAATAGAGACACCAGAGAGAGAGGGGAGCAGGGGATAGAGACACTACAGAGAGAGGAGCAGGGATAGAGACACCACAGAGAGAGGAGCAGGAATAGAGACACCACAGAGAGAGAAGGGAAAAAGGGAATAGAGACACCAGAGAGAGAGGAGCAGGGATAGAGACACCACAGAGAGAGAAGGGAAAAAGGGAATAGAGACACCAGAGAGAGAGGGGAGCAGGGGATAGAGACACCACAGAGAGAGGAGCAGGGATAGAGACACCACAGAGAGAGAAGGGAAAAAGGGAATAGAGACACCACAGAGAGAGGGGAGCAGGGATAGAGACACCACAGAGAGAGGAGCAGGGATAGAGACACCACAGAGAGAGAAGGGAAAAAGGGAATAGAGACACCAGAGAGAGAGGGGAGCAGGGGATAGAGACACCACAGAGAGAGGAGCAGGGATAGAGACACCACAGAGAGAGGAGCAGGGATAGAGACACCACAGAGAGAGGAGCAGGGATAGAGACACCACAGAGAGAGAAGGGCAAAAGGGGATAGAGGCACCACAGAAAGAGGTGCAGGGGATAGAGACACCACAGAGAGAGGTGCAGGGGATAGAGACACTGCAGAGAGAGGTGCAGGGGATAGAGACACCGCAGAGAGAGGTGCAGGGGATAGAGACACCACAGAGAGAGGTGCAGGCGATAGAGACACCTCAGAGAGAGGAGCAGGGGATAGAGACACCACAGAGAGAGGAGCAGGGGACAGAGACACCACAGAGAGAGGAGCAGGGGATAGAGGCACCACAGAGAGAGGGGAGCAGGGGATAGAGGCACCTCAGAGAGAGGTGCAGGCGATAGAGACACCTCAGAGAGAGGAGCAGGGGATAGAGACACCACAGAGAGAGGAGCAGGGGACAGAGACACCACAGAGAGAGGAGCAGGGGATAGAGGCACCACAGAGAGAGGGGAGCAGGGGATAGAGACACCACAGAGAGAGGAGCAGGGGATAGAGACACCACAGAGAGAGGTGCAGGGGATAGAGGCACCGCAGAGAGAGGAGCAGGGGACAGAGACACCACAGAGAGAGGTGCAGGGGATAGAGGCACCACAAAGAGAGGGGAGCAGGGGATAGAGACACCACAGAGAGAGGAGCAGGGGACAGAGACACCACAGAGAGAGGGGAGCAGGGGATAGAGGCACCGCAGAGAGAGGAGCAGGGGATAGAGACACCACAGAGAGAGGTGCAGGGGATAGAGACACCTCAGAGAGAGGTGCAGGCGATAGATACATCTCAGAGAGAGGTGCAGGCGATAGATACACCACAAAGAGAGGAGCAGGGGATAGAGACACCACAGAGAGAGAGGGGGGAGCAGGGGGTAGAGGTACCTCAGAGAGAGAGAGGAGAAGGGAATAGACACCACAAACAGAGGGGAGATGGGGACAGAGGCACCTCAGAGAGAGGTGCACGGGATAGAGACAACTCAGAGAGAGGTGCAGGCGATAGAGACACCTCAGAGAGAGGGGGGAGCAGGGGATAGAGACACCTCAGAGAGAGGTGCACGGGATAGAGACAACTCAGAGAGAGGTGCAGGCGATAGAGACACCTCAGAGAGAGGTGCAGGGGATAGAGACACCTCAGAGAGAGGTGCAGGCGATAGATACACCTCAGAGAGAGGTGCAGGGGATAGAGGCACCGCAGAGAGAGGAGCAGGGATAAAGACACATCAGAGAGAGGTGCAGGGAATAGAGGCACCACAGAGAGAGGAGCAGGGGATAGAGACACATCAGAGGGAGGTGCAGGGGATAGAGGCACATCAGAGAGAGGTGCAGGCGATAGAGACACCTCAGAGAGAGGAGCAAGGGATAGAGACAACACAAAGAGAGGAGCAGGGGATAGAGGCACCTCAGAGAGAGGTGCACGGGATAGAGACACCTCAGAGAGAGGTGCAGGGGATAGAGACACCACAGAGAGAGGTGCAGGGGATAGAGACACCGCAGAGAGAGGAGAAGGGGATAGAGGCACCGCAGAGAGAGGGGAGAAGGGGATAGAGACACCACAGAGAGAGGGGAGCAGGGGATAGAGGCACCACAGAGAGAGGAGCAGGGGATAGAGACACCACAGAGAGAGGTGCAGGGGATAGAGGCACCGCAGAGAGAGGGGAGAAGGGGATAGAGACACCACAGAGAGAGGGGAGCAGGGGATAGAGGCACCACAGAGAGAGGAGCAGGGGATAGAGACACCACAGAGAGAGGTGCAGGGGATAGAGACACCTCAAAGAGAGGAGCAGGGGATAGAGGCACCACAGAGAGAGGGGAGAAGGGGATAGAGACACCACAGAGAGAGGAGCAGGGATAGAGACACCTCAGGGAGAGGAGCAGGGATAGAGACACCTCAGAGAGAGGTGCAGGGGATAGAGGCACCGCAGAGAGAGGGGAGAAGGGGATAGAGACACCACAGAGAGAGGGGAGCAGGGGATAGAGGCACCACAGAGAGAGGAGCAGGGGATAGAGACACCACAGAGAGAGGTGCAGGGGATAGAGACACCTCAGAGAGAGGAGCAGGGGATAGAGGCACCACAGAGAGAGGGGAGAAGGGGATAGAGACACCACAGAGAGAGGGGAGCAGGGGATAGAGACATCACAGAGAGAGGTGCAGGGGATAGAGACACCTCAGAGAGAGGGGAGCAGGGGATAGAGGCACCTCAGAGAGGGGGGAGCAGGGGATAGAGACACCACAGAGAGAGGTGCAGGGGATAGAGGCACCACAGAGAGAGGGGAGAAGGGGATAGAGACACCACAGAGAGAGGGGAGCAGGGGATAGAGACACCACAGAGAGAGGTGCAGGGGATAGAGACACCTCAGAGAGAGGGGAGCAGGGGATAGAGGCACCTCAGAGAGGGGGGAGCAGGGGATAGAGGCACCACAGAGAGAGGAGCAGGGGATAGAGGCACCACAGAGAGAGGAGCAGGGGATAGAGACACCTCAGAGAGAGGGGAGCAGGGGATAGAGACACCACAGAGAGAGAGGAGCAGGGGATAGAGACACCACAGAGAGAGGTGCAGGGGATAGAGACACCTCAGAGAGAGGGGAGCAGGGGATAGAGGCACCTCAGAGAGAGGGGAGCAGGGGATAGAGACACCACAGAGAGAGGTGCAGGGGATAGAGACACCACAGAGAGAGAGGAGCAGGGGATAGAGACACCACAGAGAGAGGTGCAGGGGATAGAGACACCTCAGAAAGAGGGGAGCAGGGGATAGAGGCACCTCAGAGAGAGGGGAGCAGGGGATAGAGACACCACAGAGAGAGGTGCAGGGGATAGAGACACCACAGAGAGAGGTGCAGGGGATAGAGACACCTCTGAGAGAGGAGCAGGGGATAGAGACACCTCAGAGAGAGGGGAGCAGGGGATAGAGGCACCACATAGAGAGGGGAGCAGGGGATAGAGACACCACAGAGAGAGGTGCAGGGGATAGAGACACCTCAGAGAGAGGAGCAGGGGATAGAGGCACCTCAGAGAGAGGAGCAGGGGATAGAGACACCACAGAGAGAGGTGCAGGGGATAGAGACACCTCAGAGAGAGGGGAGCAGGGGATAGAGGCACCACAGAGAGAGGGGAGCAGGGGATAGAGGCACCACAGAGAGAGGAGCAGGGGATAGAGATACCACAGAGAGAGGAGCAGGGATAGAGACACCACAGAGAGAGGTGCAGGGGATAGAGGGACTACAGAAAGAGGTGCAGGGAATAGAGACACCTCAGAGAGAGGTGCAGGGGATAGATACACATCAGAGGGAGGTGCAGGGGATAGAGACACCACAGAGAGAGGGGAGCAGGGGATAGATGCACCACAGAGAGAGGGGAGCAGGGGATAGAGGCACATCAGAGAGAGGGGCAGGGGATAGAGACACCACAGAGAGAGGAGCAGGGGATAGAGACACATCAGAGGGAGGTGCAGGGGATAGAGGCACCACAGAGAGAGGTGCACGGGATAGAGACACCTCAGAGAGAGGTGCAGGCGATAGAGACACCTCAGAGAGAGGTGCAGGGGATAGAGGCACCACAAAGAGAGGGGAGCAGGGATAGAGACACCACAGAGAGAGGTGCAGGGGATAGAGACACATCAGAGGGAGGTGCAGGGGATAGAGACACCACAGAGAAAGAGGAGAGGAGGGCATGAGAGGTGAGATGGTTGTGTTGGAGACAAAAGGGGGAGAAGTTAAGAAGAGTCTGAGGAAAATACAGGGGGATATGAGGAAGAAGCAGGCAAGAGGAGACATTGTGTAAAGGGTTAATAGGATCAGGTGGCAGAGGCTGCTAATTGGTCAGGTGTAGAAGATTAGTGGGACTCAATAAAGTAAATCTAACAAGGGGTGTGTGGGGTGAGAGGGAGAAGGAGGACAGAAGTATGATAGAGATGATTTAGGTTGGGGTGTAAGTTTCTGCCCACAACACATGGCTAACAATCAATGCAAATGATGGGGATGGTACAGAGGAAATACAATTATATCTACATGAAAAGTGGCTGGCATAGATATAATAACCGGATATTAATCACAAAATTAATACATATTCAGGAACAATGGTAGAAAATCCTCAGAAGTCCAGATACCTGAGTTAGAGGTGATGTTCTTAGGAGCCAGGGAGAGAGAGAGAGAGAGAGAGAGAGAAGGAGGCCAGAATTATCTGAGTTTGAGGTGATGTTCTTAGGAGCCAGGGAGAGAGAGAGAAAGAGACCCCTCTCCCTCCCGTGTCTCTCCAAGACCCCTCTCCCTCTCGTGTCTCTCCATGCCCCCTCTCCCTCCTGTGTCTCTCCAACCTCCCTCCTTCCCGTGTCTCTCCAACCCCCCTCCTTCCCGTGTCTCTCCAACCCACCTCTCGTGTCTCTCCAAGACCCCTCTCCCTCTCGTGTCTCCCCAAGACCCCTCTCCCTCTGGTGTCTCCCCAAGACCCCTCTCCCTCTCGTGTCTCCCCAAGACCCCTCTCCCTCTGGTGTCTCCCCAAGACCCCTCTCCCTCTGGTGTCTCCCCAAGACCCCTCTCCCTCTGGTGTCTCCCCAAGACCCCTCTCCCTCTGGTGTCTCCCCAAGACCCCTCTCCCTCTCGTGTCACTCGAAGCCCCCTCCCTTGTCTCTCCAAGCCCTCTCTCCCTCCCTTGTCACTCCATAAGTTTCTCATTACCACAACTATTATAGTTGATATGAATATAATAGCGACTTGCCCTTCAAAAATGATGGGGCAAAAAAATTGTAAGGCAGGTAATGCTGTTTGCCACAGACAGTAAGTGTTTTGGTCGTCTGAGATCCTTCGGTGCTTATTGCGAGCCTCACGATGAGCGCCTTTGTCGCTCATCGACGCTCATTGCGCTCACTCCTTCGACGTTCATCGCGATCTTCTCGATTGGTGTATTTTTTGTTATCAGATGCTTTTGTGCTCATTGTAAGGTCTGTGCTGATCTCCTTTTGGCGCTTATTGCAACCCTCTCCCCTGGTGTAGTTTGTGTCCTCTCTCCTTCCTGTGTCTCTCCAAGCCTCCTCTCCTGTCTCTCCAAGCCCCCTCTCTCTCTCGTGTCTCTCCAAGCCCCCTCTCCCTCTCCTGTCTCTCCAAGCCCCCTCTCTCTCTCGTGTCTCTCCAAGACCCCTCTCCCTCCCGTGTCTCTTCGTCCCCCCGCTCCCTCCCGTGTCTCTCCGTCCCCCCTCTCCCTCCCATGTCTCTCCAAGACCCCTCTCCCTGCCGTGCCTCTCCAACCCGCCTCTACTTCCCGTGTCTCTCCAAGACCCCTCTCCCTCCCGTGTCTCTCCATCCCCCCTCTCCCTCCCGTGTCTCTCCATCCCCCCTCTCCCTCCCGTCTCTCTCCAAGCCCCCTCTCCCTCTCGTGTCTCTCCAAGATCCCGCTCCCTCTCGTGTCTCTCCAACCTTCCTCTCCACGCCCCCTTCCGTGTCTCTCCAACCCCACTATGCCTCCCATGTCTCTCCAACCCCCTCTCCCTCCCATGTCTCTCCAAACCCCCTCTCCCGTGTCTCTCCAACCCCACTCTCCTTCCTGTGTCTCTCCAAGACCCCTCTCCCTGCCGTGTCTCTCCAACCCCCCTCCTTCCCATGTCTCTCCAAGACCCCTCTCACTCCCGTGTCTCTCCAACCCCACTCTCCTTCCTGTGTCTCTCCAAGACCCCTCTCCCTGCCGTGTCTCTCCAACCCCCCTCCCTCCCATGTCTCTCCAACTTGCCTCTACTTCCCGTCTCTCTCCAAGCCCCCTCTCCCTCCCATGTCTCTCCAACCCCCCTTTCCCTCCCGTTTCTCTCCAACCTTCCTTTCCCTCCCGTGCCTCTCCAAGCCCCCTCCCTCCCATGTCTCTCCAACCCCTCTCTCCCTCTCGTGTCTCTCCAACCCCTCTCTCCCTCTCGTGTCTCTCCAACCCCTCTCTCCCTCTCGTGTCTCTCCAACCCCTCTCTCCCTCTCGTGTCTCTCCAACCCCCCTCTCCCTCCCGTGTCTCTCCAACCCCCCTCTCCCTCCCGTGTCTCTTCAATCCCCCTCTCCCTCTTGTGTCTCTCCAATCCCCCTCTCCCTCTTGTGTCTCTCCAAGACCCCTCTCCCTCTTGTGTCTCTCCAAGACCCCTCTCCCTCTTGTGTCTCTCCAATCCCCCTCTCCCTCTTGTGTCTCTCCAAGACCCCTCTCCCTCTTGTGTCTCTCCAAGACCCCTCTCCCTCTTGTGTCTCTCCAAGACCCCTCTCCCTCTCGTGTCTCTCCAAGACCCCTCTCCCTCTCGTGTCTCTCCAAGACCCCTCTCCCTCTCGTGTCTCTCCAAGACCCCTCTCCCTCTCGTGTCTCTCCAAGACCCCTCTCCCTCTCGTGTCTCTCCAAGACCCCTCTCCCTCTCGTGTCTCTCCAAGACCCCTCTCCCTCTCGTGTCTCTCCAAGACCCCTCTCCCTCTCGTGTCTCTCCAAGACCCCTCTCCCTCTCGTGTCTCTCCAAGACCCCTCT